>JAHWFP010020181.1:0-24436 GCA_023313725.1 Lithobius niger
GGGGGGGGGGGAGGAGGTGGTGGGGCTCTCGAGAATAAGAACATGTGGGAACAACCAATCTAGTGGGTGAATAGGGTAGGAGGTAATCAGAGGTAGTTTTATGGAACCTTTGTTTAAAGACGTGTGGACCTTGAATTAAAAAACATGGCGCCTTTGTTAAGAGAATGAGGTAGGCAGGGGTAGTGGTGTCGCTAGTAATTATTACAACCAGTTTCGAGTGAACGAAGTTTTTTTTCCCCCTCGTAGCGTGATGAGAGCTGAATTCCTAATGTGACTACTATCCGGTGAAGGGTGAGTTTACGTCAAGATCTCGCGCCGATTCCACAGCCGTAACTATCGCGGTAGGGAGGGTGACCCCCACCCCCATCCATCCTTTTTGGTTGGTCGGTTGAACTTTAGAATTGCGGATGGAGCCGAAACAAAATGTCGGTTTAGAATGAAATTTGCCACATTGCTTGAAAGCCCCAAAGTATGAAACCAAACAAGTACTTCGAGAGTTGGGTAGGCAGCAAAAGATGGGAGCCCTACGACTGGGCAAAAAACTCGCAAGGCACGTAATACAGCAGCATTTAATTTCAGACACAGTATTTTAGTGTCTTGGTCACAATAAATATTATTAAAAAAAATTACAAGTGGGAAACCCACACCAACCAAGCCTGGATGCGGCCATATTGAAAGTGTAATGTCATACTTCCAATATGGCCGCATCCAGGCTTGGTTGGCGAGGGGTTTCCCACTTGTAATTTTTGATTTTGTGTATGAATTGTGACCAAGACACGAAAACACTGTGTCGTAAATTAAATGCTGCTGTATACAGTTACATGACTTGCGAGATTTTTGCCCAGTCAGAGGGCTCCTATTTTGCTACCCCGCCTAAAAAAGTATGGTTGACCTCGAATTGACCGTAGGCATGAATGGAATACCCATGAAATGTGCGTTTTCGAAATTATCGATCTATAGTCTGTTCCACATTATGTTTTCAGAAAACTGACTGGAAGACGACTCGTTTCCTTGCACTCAACGAAGTTAATGTTAGAGTTTACGAATGGGATGTTTACGGATTTTTTGCACTCGTAGTGGAAGAAAACGTGGCGCCATGCATTCAGTTTTCTGAAAACATAATGTGGAACAAAGTATAACACTCGTCATATCCCTAGTAGTTAAGGAATTCCGACGCCGAAAACACCCTGACACTCGTAATCAAGTGAACTTTAAAAAAAAAAAAAAAACCGGTAAGTTAAAACATCATTACTTCCTTAAAGTTAAGAATCTTTTCGATGCACCAAAACATAATACGAACATTTGATCATCGCATTTTGACCACTACAGACAGACAGGCAGTGGGAAAAAATCAAAAGAATTGTTCACACATTCGCTTTGTCCCGAAAGAATTCTTCAGGTATTCCCTTCAACATGGCAACCAAAGTAGCGTTCAGACTACCGACCAGAATCTGAATTTATAAACCTCATATCGCCATAGCATGATGAAGCGGTTTATATAAAACGAACGTATACAGCAAACGATGTGTTTATACCATAACACAAAGCAATAACATGGCTGCATCTAATATTTTCAATATTCGTGGATGCTAAGGAAACTTGAAATCTCGGATTGTGTTGCGTGAAGGAATACTTTAGGCCTACTCTCTAACTCAGTTCTGCACAGCTGAAACTTATGAAATTAAAACGGCAGCTAAAAATTAGATCTAAATGTTCTGGGAACGTTAGAATTATTTAAGTGCCCTCTTCGCATCCATGCTAGCACCTTCTGAACTACAACTGTGATGGGTTGATGGGACATTGTTTGATTTATTCATTTATTTATTTATTTATTTATTTATTACTCTATGAGAGCCTAAAGGACATACACATGAGCAACCAAATCGTACCAGTGTTGCAAACGGTGCATCCAAGACCAGCCGTGCGTAGCATGGGCTTCCTCTAGTATAATAATAATAATAAGACAGTTTAAGCACAGGCAGTGGTAAGGAACTTGGAAAGGGGATGTCCGACTAACCTAATCCTAAATTAGGACTGACCAATCCTAATTTAAAATCATCAAAATAGCAGACACCAGGTTGATTTTGGTTTCTATTGCCTAAACGAAAATATAATGGTAATTATACAGTTTAACCAAACCATGAAAAATCACTCAATTTTGGTACTTACCTACGCAAATCTTCACCCTCTTCTCATTTCACGTTAAAAAAAATGGAGAGAAATGTTTTTTCTTAGTTCTCTAAATCCTTTTTTTAACTACGTAAAACGGTGGGCCCGGCCGTGATAAAGAGGTAGCCATGTTCCGGGATACAGAGTAGCACGAAAAAGTGACGCCCAGAAAACGGAAAGTAATGTTCCAAACTATGCTGTCTGCATAGTTTTTTTGTTGGTGTTATTGTCAGTTTCCTGTGGTTTTGTTATTTTGTTAGGTAGGTCAGGTTATGTTTGTGTTGTGTTATTGTGCTTTTTATTGTGTTTTTTTTGTGGAAGAAAAATAATTTCCGTCTGCTTTCATTGCGACGTAAATCAGGTTTTCCTGCTACTCTGTATCCTCCAAGATGGCGGGCGCTTTAACGTAGCAGTTTTTTCGTTTTACGTATTTTCAGTATTTTTCTTCAGTACTTAAGACACATTTTCCCCGGTTTTTTAATGTGATTCGGGAAAGGGATGAAGTTCTGCGTCGGTTAGTAAAAAAAAAATGACTTTTTTGGAGTGGTTAGGTTAAACTGCATAATTACCATATTATATTAACTGCAATTTTTAGCATTCTTTCTTATAAGCAAGTACCCCTAGAGAAGAAGAACTGCCTGCCAGCTCGGTAGACTCAGTGTGCATGCGTGATGCACTCCTCCCATAAAATCGCCGATACAGGACCAGGTTTCATCTTTCGTTCCTCTCAATTGTTACGGTGGTGACTCAAGAGGGGTAAAAAAAAAAATAGGGTGGGAGTGGTAGGGTGGGTATAGGTAATGTACATTTTTGTGTATGCAATAGAAACCAACAACAACCAGGTGTCCCAGGTATTTTGATGGTTCTATATACTGACGAAATATCCATTACCTGCAATTTATAGCATTGCAGTAGACCTCGTCACTTACGGCGGTGGAACCACCGCAATGAGTACCCCAGAGCTACGATCTGGCTTCCCCAAGGTCAACAGTCTCCAAGAACCTAACGCGACGGAAGAACAACGATGGAATAAACTCCTGGTTAGGTGTCGTCTTTCCCGGACCCTAAGGGGTCTTATCCCATGAGACTTCATCCTCTGTCTGTAGAAAAGGGCTTGGTGCAACGTTTTGTTGCTGTCAAAAGAAACAACACACATTGTGGTTCATTTGGTGCAGTTTTCTATTTGAGGGTGGAGCAAAGGAACTCGGAGGCTTACTAGTTCAGAGGGGTGAAGGATTGAACAGCTGTAGCCATAAACAGGCAAGCTGAATTACCTTTAGTTTCCAAGGTGTCGGGATGTACTAGAAGATCTTCAGGAAAAAACCAACTTCTTGACGGCGAATAGTGGAGGAGACATCTGTTTCTTGTCGGTCGGTGTGACGAAGGCGAATGAGCGTAGGAACAAGTATGTGGTAGAGTCCAAACAGCGCAACGTAGACGAGACATCAAAGGCAGTGATGGACAGCTATAGTGGTGGTCCACCAAATATAGAACGCATGATCAGCAGAAACGTCAGGAGTTCGCAGAGGGAAGGATGGAGGTGAGATAACACATGCAAAAAGAGGACGAGGAATCCCCTCGGAGGTGTAGATATACATATATGTAAGCATAATAGTTGTACGTAATATGAACGAAGCAAGAAAAATAAAACAACAGGGCCGCGAAGGGGTAAGCACAACGTTACTTGAAGAAGTTCGGGAATGCCTGAGACACAGGAGCCTCGGATCAGAAGCGAAGGAGGAGATGTCCAAAAATAATAATCACTGAGGTGCAGAAGGGAGCCTCTGGAATGAAGAGGCTTTGAACAGGGCGAAGGGTATAACTCAGGTCATAGAAAGGATACCATGGACACGGAGGCGCGGAACCTCGTTATGTCTTCGTCTGTACCTGATGGAAAGCTACTGGGTAACGAACGTAATATTCGTAACGTTCTCACTTGCCCTAATTTTGTAGGCAGACTGAAAGAACGAAGGCCTTGAAGAGGAGAGGAGATATAAAGCACAGTCATCGGTGTGTCAGTGTAGTTAAAGCAGTCCGTTGTTGTTGACGTTGGGTCTTCTTGTTTGAACAGTTTTGTGTGAAGAAAGTTTGGCATAAAGAAGTGTGGCTCTGGTTCCTCAGCGCAGTTGGGAAGGTTGAAACTGCGAAAGGTAGAAAAAGGTATTATGGGTGGATATGGAAGCCTAAGGCAACCTCTTTGGCTCGCGCGTAGGATGGTGCACAGGATAACCGTAGTGTGTCGTGGTTGGAGTATTGTACGATGCCTGGGAAAACGGGGATGAAGTGTGTGGCATCATCATATTGTCAAACAGGATACACACTGAAGTTGTTAAGGTAGGGACAAACTGACACCGAAGCCCAATCTGGTACCACATGGTTGATTGGTGATGGAGAGTCCTTAACTATAGTCATAGTTTCAGTAGGCGAAGGACCCTAGAAAAAGGAGGGTGCTGTAGCAGGTTTCATCATAATACCCAACGTGAGGGGAGACTCATGGGAAGTTGTGGCCAGACGAGACGACGGAGTGGTAGGAACAGCATGACGAGGGTCGTTTTGTAGACGTGATGTATTGCGAAGGTGTTTCACTGTCACAAGAGAATGGCCATATGGGGCCCTTTGTGTTGCAGACAGGGAACAATGTTACAAACGCCAAGAAGAGTCTGGGCTCCTAGGCAACAGAGAAAGCAACCGAATTTTGAACTTGGCAGGATCAACCTGACCCGTTGCTCGTAGACCTGCCGTCGAAGACGAGTGGTTTCTGCAGTAAGGGTGTTGTTGGTTGCACGATGGGCAGTATTTTCCGCAGAGAGGTTCCGAACTTTGGATTGCACCGCCGAAATTTTTAGATCCTAGTGGGCGAGGTCATGATGCAACAGCTGAAGTCCACGACAGATTGCCGTGTGCAAGGATATAGCAGAAATCAACACGGAACGGAGTGAAGTTAGCAGCGCAAGCTGATGCAACAGGGGACAGCCGTGGCAGGACGTCTAGTGGAAAATCCACTGTAGGTTGAGCCAGGGTGTGCTGGACGGAAACTGGTTGAAAGAGCCGAAGGAGCGATGTGCTGTGTCCTGGCAGGTAAAGGAGTTGAATGGATTGCAGAGCGAAGGGGGTGATTGTTCATTGGGAGGCTCTTGGTTTCGTTGAGTCTCTGACGAGAGGTTGATGGAAGTGAAGCTGGTGGAACCTTGAAGGGTGACGAACGATGTGGAGATTTAGTAGCAGAAGAAGGAGTCATCGTCTTAGCAACACGAGCGGTGAGAAGCTCCCTAGCCCTTTTATGGGCTTTCCGGGCAGAACGAATTCACGACTTCTTCAGGTTGATCTCAATCAAGGCCGAATTGTCCTCATCGATTGTTTTACAAATGGTGCAAGGCTTTGTACGAAATTGGACGAACGGTGGCATTGGAAAACTTGATGGGATCAAGCTGAACTTGGCCAGAAACGAATGCAGGCCACTTACAACGTTCAGGGCTTGGTGAGCAAGGAGGATCAGGAGGGGCATCCAATGCGAAACGACAAAGAAAACTCTTGAAGGGCACATGTGATAATGAAGTGTTCACTCTGTGAGGAGAACAAAGACAAAGCGTAGCAACGGGTCTGTTTTTCCGCCAAGATGCGGCGAGAGAAAACCCGGCTGGCAACGCAGAGACATCTAAAGGCATATCAGGGAAGCAGAGTGCTCCCGTGAAACTGAAAGCCGCTGCATGTGAGGTCAGATGTCAGGGTGACTGAGATGAAGTAATAGCGAAGGACAAAGAGTCACGTAACAGGGCCCAGCTGAGAAGTAAGAGCATATGGAAGGAAGCCGTTTTCCTTCAGTGAAAGCTTGCCAACCAAAGATCAGACAAGGCAAGGAGTAAAAAGAGAAGACGTACCGAAGGTGTTCGCAGTTGCTGAAAGCTAAGGCAGCAACCTCGAAGGAATTTCATGCGAAGAAGTTGAAGACCAGAACAAGTGCACCTGAATGTCTGTGAGGGAGGTTCAATGGAAAGTCTGGGCGGCTGCCCCCACCCCCCTCCCCCTCCATTTTTGTGGTACTGCCTGCTTCACTAGAGAGGGGCCTGGAGAAAATGATAAAGATTGTAGGAACTGTAAAGGATGAAACTCGGGCAACGGGTTCAAAGGTGGAGATGAGGAGTAACAGAGCCTCAGGGATCCCCTTCCAGATGAAGGATGGAGAGGATGTGTCTTGGAGTGACTGGGTTGAAGAGATTCTATGGACAACGAAGGAGGAGAGGGTTTTGGCCCAGTATGACCAAAACCCTCCCAATTGATGAAAGGCATAATGTGCGACGGGAAAGACACAGCTGGCCATAGTGAGCATGGCGGGGTGAAACTAAGAAGTTTGCAATGCATGGTATGCGTTCCATGCATGGAGAGTCAGGGGACAACCTGATTGCCATATTGCGGACAATCTCCAGACTCCGGAGGTTCTCTGCATCACAATCAACAGTCACTGGGCGGCATCATGTTGCCATTGATTGTCTTGTTGGTATTGTTGTTGTGTTGTTTTTTTTAAAGTCTTTATTCAAAAAATGAAATAAGGCCACAGAACCCATTTGAAGGCGAATGTTAAGCCGAACCCTCGAGAACAGCTTGAGGCAAAGGAGGGAAGAAGCAAGATGCGAAGGATACCGGAGCTGATGCAGAAGGAACTGATGCTGAAGGCTTGAGCCAGAGGATGACCATGAGGGAACGACGGCAGCTGGATTGGATGGGGGCAACCCGCTACAAAAGATCTAGACCATGCCCAGTGAAGGGCATCTGGGCAAAAGCAAAGGGACTAACATGGGCTCGATGATGGAAAGCTTGAAAGGATTGGAAAACGCTATCCAAGAGGTCCGAGAAGGGCTTGCCGGTGAAGTAAGATGTAGGTCGGCGTAACAGCGACTGTGCCCGGGATGCTAGGTAGAATGGTGGACGGCCGTGGCTACGGGGAGGCGCTGCATGCGAAATCCTTGGAGAAAGCCAGTCGAGAAGGCAACCAGGAGCAGCAGACGAAGGTCCAGACTTAGGAGATGACAGTGGAGAGCTCCTTTCACCAGAGCCAGATGAGGTGCTAACCAAACAGGACACCGAAGCGGCGTTTGGTGCAAAGGGTAGGTCTGAAGAGATCAAAGGCGTTGGAGTGGAACTGCATTCCAACTAAAGAGAAGTGCTGTCGGCAGGAGCGACGACAGGAGAAGAGGTCATAATGTCCATTTGAACCAGCCAAGAGATGAAGCAGTGGACGTCGCCAGCAAGCGTAAGCGTCAATTCAACGACTTGCAACGAAACAGACCGAACGTCAGGAAGAGTCCAGAAGAGTCCTATAAGTTCTTCTTCACTAGGGTAGATTGCATTACAAGAAGGAATGCTAGAAGTTGCAGGTAATGTCTATTTTTGTCGGCATATTGAAACCGCATGGAGACCAGAAAAGCCAAGTTAAGTTTTCTGGGTATTTAAGAAATTGAGAGCACAAAAATCAGGTCTCTTCAGAAACTTTGAAAGTGGGAGTCTCTTTAAGGCATTTCGGCAACCAACTGCCGAACATGCTGAAATAGCCTCCTCTGGAAGTGACTTCCAGGCATGGATCACCCTAACGTCAAAGAAATTTGGTCGGGAATCCCGATTGCAGGATGGGATGAGTGAGAGTTTCAATGAGTGACCAAGCTGAGGTAGAAGAAAGGCAAGTCCACCTTCACAAGACTGTGAAGAATTTTAAAAGTAACAATAAGATCTAACTTCATATTATCGTGCCTCGCGTTAGCACTCAGCTCGGCTCGGCTCGGCTCGCGTTGAATAATATTAATGGTGCTTCGTGATTTTATTAACTTGGCTAACATAACTTGTTACAAAACTGTATTTATTGCTAATCATAATTTAGGATTTTCATATGATTTTAAATAAAAACCTGAATTCGATCACGTTATTTAAATTAGCCCTGTCCCCATATATCTAGAGCTAATCTGCTGGTTTATTGTCATGACTTTTTTTTTTGACTGTGAACGGGTATGGTTAGGTTGTAGGATTCAGGGCCTACAACTTCTTTTAATTAGCGCCCGTATTCTTGGTTGGAATTGGCGATGTTACCACAACGCTCCAACGTGGACTTGGACGTTAGCGAAGGTAATTCAGATTTCCTTGTTCCCAATGCTGGTTTTTGGTGATTTGTGAAGATGGTTACTCCCGTTAAATCCAAATAATAATTAACGTCCGAATGCTAAGGCACGTTTATGGGGAAAATAAGAGTTCGTCGTTTTCATGGCAGGTCTAAATTGTTAACGGGCTGTGAGTTTTGCTCCGATAATAATATTGGTTCTTATCATGTTGCAGTACAGCTTGGCTAGTGTTTACTGTCGTGTTTTTGATGGACGATGCTGAGGTGATGTGATACTAAAATTATGGGTTCGTTTCCTAAAATTTCCCCGATTGAGTGCCTTGAGCTCGAGTATTCCGTCACGCGAAGCTTTGGTATCCTATGAAATCCTGTCTAACCTAATGTTCCGTTACGAGATGCTTCCGTAAGGATTATAGTGTATTGTTTACGATGTTCCGTAATATCTCCGTACATTCCGTAACGAGAAGTCAAACCATTGGCCTTAAAAAACCAACCTCGTTAACAAAGAATGTTCAAGCCAATCGTTTCTTATGGGTATTTGTGAATTTTGACATTGTATTAGCGATATAGAAGTCTTGCTAATTAAAGTCCGGATTGTTTATTAAATGCCTTGTGTCAAATGTGGTCATTTCGTAGCTTAAGGTTTTGAATCAGTGCTATTTACTTTTGTCTTAACGTTAACTTGAAACTGTTCCAGTGTTTATTCGTGGCCCTAAACCCCCGCACATGAACCCGGGAACCTCGGCGAAAATCTTAACCCAGACTTTCGAACTACATCTCCCCATCGTCTAACCACATGGAAAGGTATCGTCTCCTTAACAAATAACTACGAGCGGTATAATCAATACCCTTCACATTGCGAGCCATTCGTCCTTTTTCACTGCTACCGTGCAAAGAATGAACATGCTCCCTCTTTATCACTGATACCGCGAAAAGCATGATCACGTTTTCCTTTTTAAAGTTCTACCGTGCACAGAATGAACACGCTGGCCCTTTTTCATAGCTGCTGTGAAAATAATAAATGCTCACCCCATGACTGTTCTCCGTTCACACCGTCGCCTATACATTCCGGCCTAAGCGAAAGACACTTTGTACAACAGTTTTTATTTTAAAAATGTAAGAATTATTGGTGGGCGACACCAGTCCAACCAGCAGCGGCTAACGATGGGTTTTATTTTTAAGCGGAGGCGATGGCACACATGGTTGATGTAGGATGCGGAAAGAGGCCACAAATACCGAAAGAGAAATACATGCGGGAGCAAACGAAAGCCTATTAAAATTAATATAATACGTATAGCTTATACTTAAAAAAAATAAATGTGTAAAAGATCAGCGAAGAGCTGAGTACACCTCAAAAACCCCAAACTTAACCGAGAGAGTATTGCTCCCAAATTTTGAAGGAGCATTAACAAATATGATAAAGGTATTAAAATAAACATATATATATGAATTTAAAATAATATATGTTCGCCCCGCTTATAATAGGCCTAAAGTCCGTTTCTTTATAGTTGATTTGTGTAAAAGAGAAGTGTCATTTTGTAGCCGCAAATAGCTACCATTGCGACCAGGGATGGCATTGCTCCTATACCCCCCGCCCCTCCCCGGGGGTATTTTTTAAATCATCTTAATTTTTATGTGTAATTTTAATGGCTTCACACGACATATGTTTTCCATTTGTATTTTATACACAGTTTTGACAACTTAATAAAGCCTCATTGCCGTTGTCTATTGTAATTGTCAACAAATTAAAATATATATATATAACCTGCGTCTCGGAACCAACATGCTAAACTATACGCATAATGATAAATCTTCTTAGTACGACAGAGTTTCTATTACCAATAATTCGAAAATTAAAAAAATCTTGCGGATATAACGGATACATTATGGCACACATCCTGCAAACAAAATAACAAACAACGTATTTTATAAAAATATTGATCAACGTTATCAATGAATATAAAAATTTGGCATATAAATCTAAAGAAACAAGTTCTCAGATGTATTTACGAAAAAGGTAACAAAGTTGACTGAAATAATTACAGGCCTATCGCATTATAGCCAGTACTTATACATTTTCAGAAAAATACTTTGCATCTTACTTTTTTCTGAATAAATACAAAACCTTAAACTACTTACAATTCGGTTTTCAACAAAACAAATGACCTCTATATGACCTAAACTATGGAAATGACAATATAAACCGCGCAGTAAACGCCGGAAAATACGTTGGTACAATCACGTTAACGTACAGAAGGCATTCAACTCGGCCACTGAATGGAAAGAAGTTATTTACGGCGTTCCCCAAAGTTCAGTTTTGGGTCCGCTGCTTTTTACACAATCGACGATATAGCCATAACTAGATTTTAAACTAGGTTTTATTTACAACAACGTTATAGCCGAACGAAAAGTTATAATGAAACTTATGCAGACGTCATTTTCATGCTTTCAATTTACGATAAAGACGATATGGGGAAAAAAAACCTTCAACTATATACTTCAAGATATTCAACGAATCTGAAAACTAGCTCTACATCAGTGCGAAAAAAAACATGCTTTATGCATATCACCACTTCACACTTGATTCGAAAGCAAATTGAAATAAGCTTCGTAAAATTATTATGACTGCCTATATATGCAGTGTGAACTTTGATTTTGTTGTAAAATAAAACGGGTTAAGCTGTAAAATACGTTGGCTTGGAAACCCACCTTTAGACATTTCATGACTATGTTGAAACGCTGATAAATAAAATCACACAAACTCTATCAATGCTCTACACGATTAGATATTTCAGTGTCGCTAAAACAAAAAAAGACACTTTATGAAGACTGGTTATTTTAAAAGTCAGATATGCTTGTACCATCCTCGGATCTACGACTAACAAACTTATTGAAAGGCAGCAAAAACACTTTAAAAAAAGCTGTAAAAATACTTTTCGGAAAACACGACGATAAACAAGAGGTTGCAGCGACTATACCTATAGTTGCAACCGATCTTTTGTACACATCCGTCACTTCTGCCACTTTCGAAAATATCGAGGCGCACACCTATACCACTCATTGCAACAACGATCTCTATTATATAATCTAAAAGCAGTAACCATCACAATTACCGGTTAAAAATGTGTTAATTGTCAGCTTTTATACCTAATTTTTACCAGCCATTTTAATTTCGTAAGTAACAGCTAACGGAGAATTGGACTAGACAGTACACTGTAATTCACAAAAACACTTCTGAGAACACTTTAATGGTCAAATTAAGGACGTTTAAGTGTTCTTTTTAAGAACACTTCCAATGAGAACACTTCTTAGAACACTTCATGTGTTCTTACTAAGAACACTTCAAGTGTTCGGAACACTTCATGTGTTTTTATTAAGAACACTTCCGAACACTTCAAAATGGTCAAATTAAGACCACTTCTAGTGGTCTCAGAAGTGTTCCGCCTGCAGTGTTCCACCTGAAGTGTTCTCAAAAGTGTTCCACAAATGAAGAAATTTTGTAACATTACAAAACTGTATTCCAGGTGCTAAAAAATAGAAAATCAGACTAAATTGCATGAGTAAATCCAAGATTTATCAGTTTTAAAATTCAAGAGAGGACACTTTTATTTTCCTCCCCTCTTGGACTTAGAGAATAATTTGCCGCTAATTGTAAATCACCCTATTTATGGTTTCCACATCTTTCCGAAGTCCTTTAGTTCAAACTGTTTACCCATTTAGATGGGAACAGTGGCATAAGGAAAAATCACTGGTTTAATGAAAAGCCTCTTGCTTTCATTATAAGTGTTGTTGGCTAGGCTTCAGTGAAAGAGCCAGGGAAGGGTGAGTAGTTTCTACACAATCTTTGGTGGATGTAGTGACGTGCAGGGTACATCGCTGGTATAGCAACACTCAAGTAGCACCATAAATCTAACCAATGAAAACAGTTTAATCGAATAAAACTTTTCGAGTATTTGAAAAGTATTTACTTAGGGATGAAAAGCAAAACTTTACCTAACCTGAACAAAATAATACCATTTTTGCTACCAACCATAAAAATGTAAGCCTTATCAGATGAAAACTAAAATGGACCATACCGATCCAACACCATGGTATCGTTACCAGATTCAGAACAGCCTTATTAGTATCTTTCCACAAAAGCCACTGTCTGTCATGCTTGCTGTCATTGGCTCAATGGCCTTGGCAAATACACCATCAGAAAAACATCAAATATCAGGGAATGTGATTGACATTCTATAACATTTTTAAAGATAGTTTGGTAAGGCAGCTTTATTTTTTTTAATCATCATAGGCACATCTTGAACTAGGCTAACAGAAACCAGTTTTGGTTGAGGTGCAGTAGAACCTCAGAAATGACTTCCAGCAGTCAAAATATCCGCCCCCCCCCCCCCACTTAAACGAGTGTTTACACTACACAATTTGTAGCTGTCAGTATCAGTACTACCAAGAATTTATAAATTCTTGGTACTACTAGTTTTTTTCATTAAACTTTCGTGAAGGTTTGCCTCCTGGTTTGGCTTCTGTCTTTTTGGTGCTGACTATACATCCCAATTAAGGAATGGAGAAGTTTTCGCAAATCGCCCAACCCTATATACTGAAGAACTCAATGCAGCAAAAAATCAGTCATTCCAGATATTTGTTTAGGACTGCCTCTTTATTATTATTATAGGGTTCGCAGAAGATCACACACATTCATCATCAATAAACATACAATAAAGG
Source organism: Lithobius niger (assembly GCA_023313725.1). Classification (NCBI taxonomy): domain Eukaryota; kingdom Metazoa; phylum Arthropoda; class Chilopoda; order Lithobiomorpha; family Lithobiidae; genus Lithobius; species Lithobius niger. The sequence goes on from JAHWFP010020181.1 coordinate 12,992, forward strand.
CAAACTACCTTTTACACTCTATAGCAAAACCAGTTACTGTGATAAAATGACACTTCATAATTACTAATAAAATTCTGTTTACGAATGGGTAATTGTAACCGTAAATACAATACATTAGTTCCACAGTCTTTGTCAGGCTACTACATCACTGCTCACTTCGTCGTGATCGTTCGCCTGCATGTGAATGTCCCTGAATGTCACTGCATATCATCAGCACAGCCTTCTTTCGGCTGTGGTGTTGAATGGCCAGGGATTCGAGGCTTCGCAGATGGACATCACTGTTCGAGTTGCACTTGAATACCCAGGGATCATCAAACCCAAGCATTCAGTATCTGCTGAGAGGCTAGTTTAATATGTTGCTGCGGGATGGTTTGAACGTTTGTGTAACAACCTTGCAAGTATCGGAGGCTACGGCTTCGCCTCGCATTCAAATAGCAGACAAACGAACACGACGTAGTGAGCGGTAATGTAGTAGTATACACCCTGTGGAAACTTAACGTTGCCGAGGCAACGCGATTTCAGGCCCATAATTTCCAGCTTTTAGGCCTATACCTGCCGTTTTAATTTCGTATAAGTAGCAGCTAACGGAGAATTTGGCTCGAGTATAGGTCCATGCAGCACGGTGTTGAGACTATTTTAAATGACGCTAATGCGTGTGTCGTTAACGAAATCTTTTTGTTTTTACGGTTGTGTGTTATCCTGTAGTGGCTAAATGCGACGATCAAATGTTATTATTTCATTAAGGTGTGTCGAGAATGCCTATTAGAAAGGAAGCAACCATGTTTTCACATTTGGCTTGTTTTTACACTATAGTGTTTGATAGCTGAATCTAACGGTGAAAACCGTTTCTTTCTATTTGGTGCCGTTCTGGAGTTGAAAAGTGTGACTGACGGGGAAAGTCGTCGCTGTCGTCTTTTCAGCCGTCTCAGGAGTACAGAAGACTGAAAAACTGCTGACCAGTATCATATCAACAAACTTGTCACGTTTAAGCTTATTTTCAAGTTTGTAATTATTACCGTATTATTATGAGTCAACTCATAAATTACACACTTTACGCATACACCATGCTCGTGTCCAAAATGCTTGGCTAGAGATTCCTAAATGGAAAAATTCCTATAGAAAAAGACAACTCAATACATCGTACCAGAAGTATTTAATACCATATCAGCTTATCTATGATAAATTTAACATAAGCCATCAGCGAAAATCATACACTAGAACAAAATAGTTCAGTACGCCTCCTTTATATGCACTACGTTTGATTCAAATGACGTGACCCGGATTCGAACTGACGAACCAGCCCATCATCAGGTCAATACCATACTTCATTTTTCGATATGGCCTCTTGTCCGCTGGCCATATCGGTAGTGTTCAACTGCCAGCAGTTAAAAGCTTAGAAAGTGCACATCCAATTCATTCAAAACACACAGCTGTTATCAAGCACAAAGTGAAAATTATAGCAAAAATATGACGCCCTAGTCAAGGAAGGAACACTATCAATTTTTTTTAAAATAAATAAATAAAAATGATTGTTTTTAAAATTTTATTATGTTTCTTCCTGTTGCATGATATTTTTTTTCTGTAATTTTTACTTTGCACTTGCTAACAGCGTAGGAATCCAAAACGTTGTATGTTTTTGACTATATTTTACGTGCACTTTCTGTGTTTTTAATTGATTGCAACCCTCAACGCGCGTGGGCCCTTGTGACGTCGTACCTCTTAACTTGAAATACCACTAGGACTATAGTGTACATTTGTAGGCTAGGACACCGCGTTTATGTTTTTCTTCAGATTGTTTACAATTTCTTAATTTTCTGTCCATTCCAACAGCTTGTAATTAATACATGCAATGGCATGTTGGTAAATTTGCGTTATAACATAAAGTTTAATAACTTTAAAAACAAGCTCCTCTCATAGGCCAGTAAAACCGTGACTTAACCCACCACAAATTGCAACAAAAGGTTTCATGGTTGTTCCTAACTGGAACAAGCGTGCTGAATTCGAAAAAAAATTGTTATCCACGCTATCTGCTGGCGTTTTCCTGGAATAAAATAGGCTTAATTTGAATATTATAGTTAAAAAATGCATGTAATACATTTAATGCATGAAAATAGGAAGGTAATTTTAGCGTATTTGAGGGCAGTTTTTTGCTGGCACCTACTCAAAAGGATGTGCACTTTAAGATTTGGAAGTGTGCCAGACTGTAAACCTTGAGTATTAAAGATAGCGACCAAAATAGCGCCCAACTATTTTATTTATTTTATTAAATAAAATTTATTTATTTAAATTTTGACGAGCCTTATGTCAGACAAAGCAATTAATGCTTGTATGGTTGAAGCCTGAATCGGCTCAATTTTGAACATTACCAGATTTTTTTTTAGAGATGAAGAAATCCGGTAAAGGGTGATGCCAGCCCGGGAATTCGATCCGGGAAACCTCTGATCATCATCGGGGCTGAAAAATTGTCCAGAATTAGCCAGAATACATCCCATAGCCGCTGAAGGAGCATGATAGCCTCTCATGGTACCCTGGCCGGCAATCCTGGCGGGGACTTTGCCAAGATCCCCTTTCCAGGGGTTCGACCAGATCCCCAAACCTCCAGCAACCAAGCTGAGCCCCCTCACCGCTCAGCCACGATGACCACAGTTTATTACTCAATTTGATGCCATTTGGCCTATTATGCAAGATAGTGTTACTCAAAAGCAGTTTGTATATCAGTTGCTTATATCTAAGGGTGGGAATATCTTCTCTGATCAAGGGTAATGAAAAGGGTCTACCACTATTAGGGACCGAGCCACGCTCGTTTTATTAGTGGCTGGTATCACAGTTACGGTTCAATTCTTCAATCATTTTCAGCTTTAAACTGCTCTTGTGACGTTTCTAATTTAGATTGATGACTCCAAATAGGTTCACTCGAAAGGTGGGAATGTCTTCTTTAATAAATGGCAAGGAAAATGGTCTACTACTATTAGGGAACGAGCCACGCACGTTTTGCTAGGGGCCAGTATCAAATTTACCGTTCATTTTTTGCTGATTTTCAACTTTAAACTGCTCTTGTGACATTTATAACTTAGACAAATGACTCTAATTAGGTTTATTGAAGGGTGGGAATATCTTATTTGAATCAATGGTAATGAAAACGGTCTACCACTATTAGGGACCGAGCTACGCCCGTTTTACTAGGGGCTGGTATCACAATCACCGTTCAATTTTATCGTTCATTTTCAACTATAAACTGCTCTTGTGACGGTAATAATTTAGATGAATGACTCCAATTAGGTTTATTCGAAAAATGGAAATATCTTCTTTGAATCAAGGGCAATGAAAGAGTTTCCCACTATTAAGGATTTTGCCACGCCCGGTTTACTAGGGGCTGGTATACAATCACTGTTCAATTTTTCGCTCATTTTCAACTTAAAACTGCTCTTGTGGCGTTTATAATTTAAATGAACGGCTCCATTTAGTTTTACTCAAAAGGTGGGAATATCTTCTGTGAATCAATGAAAATTAAAAGGGTCTACCACTATTAAGGATCGACCCACGCCCGTTTTACTAGGGGTTGGTATCACAGTTACCGTTCAATTTTTCGCTTATTTTCATCTTTAAACTGCTCTTGTGGCATTTATAATTTAAATGAACGACTCCAATTAGGTTTATTCGAAGGGTGGGAATGTCTTCTTTGAATCAAGGGTAATTAAAACGGTCTACCACTATTAGGGACGGAGCCACGTCGATTTTACTAGAGGCTGGTATCATAGTTCTCGTTCAATTTTTGCTCATTTTCAACCTTTGAACGGTATTAAACACAGAAAGCCAAAGGCTCAACAAGAGTTAAATAATTACAGATGCAAACCTATTTACGTTGCCTTTTGGCGTTACATGTCAGTCTAATTGAGTAGGGAATCGAACCCCGACCTTTGAAACTAAAGGCCGAGGTCCTGCCACTGAGCCATACTGACACAACCAAAAGGAAACGCTGCCTACGGACATTTCCCTTTGGCCTTGTCAGTATGGTTCAGCGGTAGGACTTTGGCCTTTGGTTTCAAAGGACGCAGGTTCGATTTCCCGCTCAAGCATTCTTGACCATATAATGAATGAATAAATGAATTGAAATTTTATTACACATAAAGGCAATAAGTTTCCAGAAGGGATGGGGCATCATCCTTTAACACTGGTCCTACATTTAAAAGAAGATAAAAGACAATAAGTGGTATTAAAACAAAACAAAGACTTAAAAACACTTTAAGTAGCCCGAAAGATCGCACTTCTCCAAGCCACTCTTAAATTGGATGAGACTCGTAGACCCCACCATCGCCAGAGGAAGACAATTCCATGGCCTCACCACACGGTTCGAAAAGAAATACTTAGTATAATCTCTTTTTACTAACCTCTTAGTAATCTCTTTTTACTTCAAGTTTAAGATGATGACCCCTAGTGTGGAGATTGCCACGAACAGTGAAAAAGACATTCGGGTCAGTGTCCACCAGTCCCTGAAGAATTGAAAAAGTCATTGACAGATCGGCATGAAGCCGTCATAGTTCGAGTGAATCTAGACCCAAGCTCACAAGTCGTTGTGAATATGGCAAATTTCGCAGGCCAGGAAGGCATTTTGTGAAGGAGCGTTGCACGGACTCCACAACCTTAATATCTTTAACGAGATGAGGGGACCTTACCTGACTGGCTTATTCAACCATTGGCCTAACATAAACTTTTAAAGGCTTTAACCAGCATGGCTCTGTCGCCAGATAAAAAGCATTTTCTAATTATGTAGCTAACCTCTTTGCTTTGGCTGCAACATTACAGCAATGCTTGGAGAATTTAAGATTCGAAGTTAGGTGAGTATAAAGGTCTTTTGTCTTATAGATGCAGTCAAGGACAGAACTTCCCAACCAATACTCCGTAGTTCTATGGCAAATTCCGAAGGGGAACTGTTTGGACTTCCCACTATTCATGGGCAATTGCCACTTTAAAGACCACTCATTCAGGAAATCAATAGCATACTGGAGTGACTTATGATCCTGTGAGTCAGTAATGCTACTATACAGCTTAACATCATCTGCATATTTGGGAAGTTTAACACTTCCAATCTTCGGGGATATATCAGAAATGAACAAAAGAAACAAAAGGGGACCCATCACCGACCCCTGCGGGACACCACTTATTACTGGTAGCTCATCGGAAGTAGCACTCCCAACAGAAACCACCTGGGATCTGAGTACGAGACAGTCCGCAACCCAGTCATAGATAGACCTTACCCCCGATACCCAACAATTTGAGTTTGGCTAATAACTTCCGGTACACTACCGAATCGAATGCCTTAGCAAAACCAATGCAGACCACGTCGACAGGTGCCCCGACTTCAAGGCAACGAGTTCAATCAGCAATGCAGTTTAGCAGTTGCAGGGTCGTGGAGCCCCATGGAAGGAAACCAAATTGGTCTGACGGAATGAGGTCGAAATTTAGTAAGTGTTGCATAATCTCGTCACGAACAAGTCGTTCCATAACTCTGCAGGGCACGCAAGTAAATGAAATCTGACGATAGTTTGTAGTCTCGGCCGCATTCCCCTGTTTAAAAATTGGGACAACTCTAGCTTTTTTCCACAAATTTGGGAGTTTTCCCTCATTAATCGAGGATTTTGCAATCAGCCACAGACGCAGGGCCAATGGAACTGCCAGTTGTTTATAAAAGCTTCCAGAAAAACCATCAGGGCATTTCACTGAACTATTTTTAAGATCAGTCAGGTGACGTGCAATTTTTCCTACTGAAAATTCCGTCAAGTCAGTCAGGAGGCCATGATGAAATGCCAATGGTTTATCATGATTTAAAATTTCAGCCTCCGAAGAAGTATTGTCAGAGACAAAGTTTCCACTGAAGATCAAATTAAAGGCTTCGCTCTCAGTATTTTGATCAGTATTTTGATTACAAACAAAACGTCAAGTGTGCCGTAAAAAAGGAGTTATATGATTGAATTTTCACTTATTAAAATGTACAAGGATAAAAATTAATGATTTTTAATTGAAATAATCAAATGTACAATTGAGAAAATTGCATCTGTTTAAGTGCAGTTGTGCTTTACGTTTGATGATTCGTAAAGCACAACAACACTTTAACAGATGCAATTTTCTCAATTGTACATTTGATTATTTCAATTAAAAATCATCAATTTTTATCCGTGTACATTTTAACACGTGAAAATTCAATCCACCCAAAACCAAAACTGGTAGAAAAATCCCCCAAGTTTCCAAAAACGACCGGCCTTTGAAGGTAGTGATATCATTCAACCAAGGAAAGGCCGCCAAGTTAATCGCGCCGACTATTAGTTCGAAAGTTAAATGAAAACTTGAAGATTGCTACTAGCTGTAACACTCTTCAAGTTTTTATTTAACGTCCAAAGTATTATTGGGTGCGATTAACTTGGCTAATAGGATTGACCTTGGCGGCCTTTCGTTGGTTGAATGATATCACTACCTTCAAAGGCCGATCGTTTTTGGAAACTTGGCGGGTTTTTCTACCAGTTTTGGTTTTGGTGGATATCACAACTTTCATAGGACTGTGAACGTACACAAGGGTACACAGTGTTATCTTCATCTGTAGCTTTTTTCTAGAGGAATTTTATTTCTATAAATTTTCACATTTCTAATTTTTAAATTTAGCGTTGCAATTAGCCATTAGATCAGCCAAATTGCCACGGCTTAATTTATTGTATGACCACTCTTCACTTGCTTAAGTTGCTTCAATCCCATTTTGGGACACGCTGGCTAACAATCGCTGATTTCGTTTGCTTCGCTCACTCAATCAGCGCATCCCCTTCAGTTGTTTTGTTTATCCCTCCATCTTCCCCTTAACTTTTCAAGATTTCATTGACATTTAGTAATTAACACTGGCGATAGCCAGTGTTAGTAAGGGTCGACCTAGGATCTCTGTGTTAAACTTTCAACTTTGAGAGCTTATAACTCGTCAAAATTAAAAATTTTTAAACCAAATTTGGAATCTAACCTTGAAAGTCAAGGCCTGTCTACAGTCCAAAAATTGTGAAATTCAGTCCAGCCAAACCCGAGATACAGAGAGGGGCCAACTTCAGGACAACTTCTTGTTCTTGTTCTGGGGATGTACCTTTCGTCTGTCCTCTCTACAGGTCAAACCATTTGTCCTATGAAGCTGGTTCTTAGCTCATTTTACAGGTATTGGTCCGTAGATGTGACCTTTCCATAAGGCCTTTTCTAATTGGTCAAGTGGTTCAGGGGCTACAGAGCTCCAAACGACCAGATTGATTGTTTTACATTGTTTTAAACATTGTTATTATGCAACAATGCCATTTAGCAAACGCCAGCTGCAAGACACAGACTGAATATTAAAGGATTTGTTTCTATTGTTAACACTAGCCACAGCCAGGTTAGTAAGGGCCATAGTCATTTACCGAGCTTAAAGGCGGCGCAACAAAACAAACCAACAAATTAATTACCCCACCCCACCCCACCCGTCATCCACCACTACACCTATTTAATACAATTTTCAAAGTAACACGGCTAATAAACAAAAACGTATCGTTAAAAGTTAAAAGTAAGGGTCTAAAAGTCAAAACCTGTAAGGAACACGGACAAGCTTTGACTGTAAGGGTCTAGGTGTCAGATTTGGCCAGTAAGACGCTGCTAAGCATTAGACCCTTACTACCCGGTGATCATGTTAATGGCTTAGTAAGAAAAATTGGAAATTACCCAACAGTGAAATCATACACTAGAAATAACCTAGTTCAGTAAACCACCTTTATGCACTTACGTTAAATCGGAGTGGCATGACCCGGATTCGAACCGGCTACTCAGTTCACCCCAAGATCACTTGCATAGCACCTTAATTTCTCCGTTGCACTCCGATGAAACGTAAGTGCACAAAGGTGGCTTACTGAACTACGTTATTTCTAGTGTATGATTTTCGCTGTTGGCTCATTTCCAATTTTCCTTAGTATTATTTCCAGCGATTTATGTCTATATTTATTAATGACTTAGTAACTTAGACAGAATGGGTGTACACGCTTACGCTTGTAGCAGGTTGTCTTGCTTGGAATCGCTGCCATGTTACCAAACCGAAAAAATGTCAACTTAAAGCAAAATAGGAAACCCACACCTCCACCATCATTGGATCATCACATGGGTCTTTATAGGACGATCTCGGACAGCTGTTCCTCAAAAACCGGGTAGTAAGGGTCTAATGCTTAGCAGCGTCTTACTGGCCAAATCTGACACTTAGACCCTTACAGTCAAAGCTTGTCCGTGTTCAGGGCCGTAGGAAGCAAATTAAAAGTGGTACGGCCTAACCAATTCTGCTAGGGGGTCTGGGGGAGCACTGTGAAGCTCCTATGGCAGGGTCCCGGGCAGAACCACGGAAGTTGAAGCAATTTCTGGTACTGTAGTGTCTTATCTGGCTCTGGAGGCCATGTTTTGAACAAATGTTTAAGGTTTTCTTTTTTATAGTTAAAATATGGATCACAGCAGGGACGGATCTAGGAATTTATGGTTGTGGTGGGGGGTTGCTAGGGCAGAAAATTTTTGTTTGCTTTCTGTACTTCGCTCCACCGACTTGGGTTCATTTTCCTGACCGACAGTGACGTTTTAGTTGGTCCCCTCCCCCCCTCCAATTTTGGCCATGAAGCTTCTTTGTGCCATTATAAGTTTAAGATTTTGATCGGAACGGCAAATTTTTGTGTGTATGTAAGCTGTTAGTGTATCCAAATTTTACGTGAGGTCGGTGGGAAGTCCTGTGTTTGAGTCCCAGTCGGGGTAAGTTGGCTTTTATTTCTCTCTCAGATTATAGTGTATGCTTTAATCTCACAAGGCAAGTCTTTAATTTGCTTCAGTTAACCTTTACCTTGTGATTTATTTTTTATTAACATCAGTTCATTTTAGAACCTTACCCTTATGTAGTAATTAATTCTCCCCTACCCCCCTTTTGTATGTAGGCGATGTTTCCTATTCCGTTATTAGTGACTTACAAAACTTACTTTTTGAGTTATAATCGGTTGGCTGCTGTGTTGGGCTTTCTCCAAAGTTTTTGTGGCGACCACTTGCTGAAGCTTACTCGTTACTTTTACTTTTTCCCCCAAACCCCCTTCTCTTGGTCAAGCCCTTTGTCCCATCCGCCCTTCGTAAGGTTCGGGGAAAATAGAAGTTGCAATCCATTTATGCATGGACTTGTATGCTATCGCACTACGTGATGGCAAGGGTAATATGGATTTGGTGATAGTATATAAGCTCCATGGTTATGCTAGTGGGAAAAGATGGTGCTCATCAAATATCGGCAGGAAAACCAAGCGCTTATTCCAGGCTGCTTCAAACGTTTGACGACAGCAGACGCGTTGTGTGTGTTTGGATATATGGTATTTTAAAATTTGTGTGCCCAAAAGTGGTACGGCAAATGCCGCACCAGCCGTACCGCTTCCTACGGCCATGTCCGTGTTCCTTACAGGTTTTGACTTTTAGACCCTTACTTTTAACTTTTAACGATACGTTTTTGTTTATTAATACAGTAATACAGAAACCCCCAAAGGTCGCTGTTACTAAAACAGCAGAACGCGAAGCATTTTATTTTGGGGTTATTAACAAAAACCCCGTTAGCTCGTGGATGCTCGTATTGATGCGTAACCATCATCTAACGTCCATCCTTTTATTCTTACGCAATCCACGACAACGTTAATGTTTGCTTATTTTGTACTTCGTTACAGTTCAGTTTTTAGTTCGTGCAGGCTTTTACAATAAATCTAAAGACCAGTGTTGATTGTTCAAGACATTGTTACTTGAAATCTTTGGTTGCAACTTGGAAAAGAAACGAAATTTAAGATGGGAGGGTTTAGCTTTACTTTAAGGGCCTGTTTAAAATTTTCTGTTTCCGTGGTTGGTTTTATCACGAAGGTCGCTCTTTTTTTCTTCTTTTTTTTTTTTTGGGGGGGGGCGGCTTTGCCTTTGTGCTTGGGTTAAAAAGCATCACTATTTAACCTAATTTTAAGTGGGTATTGACCCGGCTGAACCACTGGATGAAGCGCCAGTCGGTTCCTTGGACAGTATCCTTCCCTTTTATACGGGGAAGTCAGGTCAAATCAGTTGAGCTCAATCGACGGGATTTTGGGTAATCCCATTAATACCCGCGCCATTGGTGGTTTTGGGAGCCGGCATAAACGGAATAACCCGGTCCATAACAATAGAAAACCAATTGGCGGCGAGGAAACGACCTCTTTTGTATTTGACCAACTAGCAAGACTCCTCAGTTTTCCCTCGATTCTGTATCTGACTGGGTGAGACAAGTAGTAAGAATGGGCTACTGTAACTTTCACTCCTTCAGACCAGATGGTTTTAATCAAACGGTTGAAGCAACTTTCGTTGTTTCTAGGCTGTAACAGTGTTGCCACATCTTTACTCAGTGTGGGGCGTGGGTGTTGCAGTCTGTCAGCCAGTTGGAATAGACGCCGGTAAAACTTTATTGGGCCCCGGAATATCTTCCTTCCTCTGGCGAAACCGTTCCCTTTGTTTTGTATAAAATAACGCGATTCTGTTTTACAAAATTTTCTCACAAGTGTAAACTATTTTGACGCTTTCCTTTTATTTGGCTTTGTCGAAATTTAATTGCTAACACTCCTGGCCACGTACTGGTGGTTTAGTACCGTATGATTATTGATTAGACTTTAAAATACCTAAATTACCTATTTCCAGCAAGTAGTTTATTTACTTAAAATTCCCAGTGGTAAAGATAGATTTAACTTTACTTTTGTCTTGCGTTAAATCGCGAAAATTAACGTTAACTCTTAGCATTTACCAAAATGGTTTTAGTTGGTTTGGCCAAGTTCAAAATCGTGACAGTCTTAAGTGTTTACTCGCGCGAAGCGGTTTTTGATTTGGTCAAGCCCCAAAAAGGCCAATTTGTTTAGAAATTAGAAAAAGGTGTAAGTGACGGTTGGTCGAAGCGTTAGATCGCGCATTACTTTCTTTGGGCTTCTTAACTTGGAATTTCAGTTTCTTCGTTTTGCTTTATTTCTTTTTGGTTCCCCAAAGGTTTTTTGATACTTTCCCCCCAAAACTGCTGAAAATTAATTACTACTAATTTGCTGGTAGCAAGAAAAGTTGAAGAAAAAGTTCACACGTTCCTTGCTTTAATTTTTGGCCCGAATATATAAATTTTAACTTAATAGAATTTCGGAGTTGATGAGTTACTTGATAAAAATTGTCTTTGTTGTTAACACTTTTATTGGTAAACAGTCTATACGAACTATGCCTTTACATGCGCTGGCAGATGGGACAAAAACATTTGTCGCAAAACTTGTTTGAATTGCACTGGGAAAAGTCGTTGATGATGCACCGTAAACTTTTATTTAACTGATCGAGTAAAACCCGTTTATATTTGGTAAACCTTGTGAACTATTATGGATAAGATTTCAAAGATTATTTCGTATTAAAAAAAAA
>JAHWFP010020198.1:0-50670 GCA_023313725.1 Lithobius niger
TTAGGTAATTACGGTCAAGTCAGCAAGCAAGAGATGACAACTTTACAGTGCGGTGAACGGAGCAAGTTTCATGCAGTAAGAAACGAAATTTAGGCGATAAGGAACGGGTTTCGTGCGGTGTACGGCGCAAGTTTCATGCAGTAAGAAACGAAATTTAGGCGATAAGGAATGAATTACGTGCGGTGAACGGAGCAAGTTTCATGCAGTAAGAAACGAAATTTAGGCAATAAGGAACGAGTTTCGTGCAGTGTACGGAGCAAGTTTCATGCAGTAAGAAACAAATTTAGGCGATAAGGAACGGGTTTCGTGCGGTGTACGGAGCAAGTTTCATGCAGTAAGAAACGAAATTTAGGCGATAAGGAACGAGTTTCGTGCGATGTACGGAACTAGTTTCATGCAGTAAGAAACGAAATTTAGGCGATAAGGAACGAGTTTCGTGCGATGTACGGAACTAGTTTCATGCAGTAAGAAACGAAATTTAGGCGATACGGAAAGAGTTTCGTGACTACGTTAGACCTCACTATTTTAGACCGACTACTTTAGACCCCATGTGCTCGTTTAGATACTTTCTGACTGATTTTTTTTTTTAAATCGCTTGAACACCGTTGTTAAATCTGAAATTTCACGCCCGTGGTTATTAAATTCGGTTGATACGTATAACTGGCCTTAAACCCGGACACCCGTATCATAAAATGAGTCGTTCGTGAGCTACACTGTCGTACTTCCGCCTGCCGAACAGCTGGGGGGGACGTATTTTTCCGGCCTGATCATTTTTCAAAAGGCGTAGTTTTGTCACCGCATTTCAACTTTATTGCTCTGTTGGCGATGTAGTGAACTGTAGCAGAAAGTTCAAAGTGTGTCTGGGATTTATCAATGCAGCCGTTTTGTACATTTTAAAGCCATTATAAGCGTTTTCCATAATCCTCTGTAGCACACCACACCACCCATGATTGACGAATAGAACCGAAAATTGTAGACACTCGACAGTGAAGAACGTAAGTGTTTTCTTTAAATGCTTAATTGTCGTGTGTTACACCTAATTTTAGACGTAATTTCCGCTTTTAGGCCTAATTTTTTTACCTGCCGTTTAATTCGTAAGCAGCTAACGGAGAATTGGGTTCGAGAGTAGGCCTATTCATTCATGAAACACGGTGTCGAGACTATTTTAAATGAAGCTAATGTGTGTCGTTAACGAAATCTTTTTGTTTTTCTTTATCGTTGCGTGTCTTCTGTTGGTTAAATCATATCAAAAACCAAAACTGGTAAAAGGCCGCCAAGTTCCGAATGGTTCGGCCCGTCAAAGGAGTGGTATCAACACACCAAAACATTCGTGCTCTGGTTCTATGTAGCTCGCCTGCGTGCCCCGCGTTAAGTTTAGTTTTTCGCCGTTGGGTTGCATTTCTACAAGGTTTTAAGTTACTATCCATATGTAATGTGAACGACCTAATAATTTTCAAAGAGCACCTCCCCCTCCCCTCCCTCCCTTTAACGTTTATTTGTTGAGTTTATTGTGAGCGGTAATTCCTTCTGGGATTATCTGCCGTGTGTACAAAATTTAAAGTAACAATGAAATAAAGGAACACATCAGTAAACAAGAAGCTAGTTGTATACACATATTCTGTTGTCGTTTAACGCGCACCCAGCGTTAGCCATAGTTCCAGGAGGAGAGAGGGACAATTTTGCTTGGTAAATCCCATCGGAAATTCGTAGGATCTTTTGCATGCCACAATCGACGTGAGCATGAGACATCACAGGACCCTTCTCTTCCCGAAAATCTCAGTGGTGGCTAATGTCGACCCCGGGACCTATGGAACATCGAACGGTCGCGCTAAGCATCAGGCCACCTTGCCCCATTATACATTATTCTATATAAGAGAACCATTTTAACAACATTAATAAATAAAACAGGACTTGATAAATCTTCCGCACAGTCACAAAACTCAGTAAATGATATTTGTACTTATGATTTGTATTGGCATTTGTCTGAAAACCGTACAAGAGGGCATAACACACCGGTAAGGTTGCCCGCCTACGAAGTCAATAAAAATATTAGGAAATTAAAACAAAAAATAACTGTTGAAGCAACAGAGAACTAACAAAAATATAACGTTTAAGAGCACAGCGGAATGGAAAACAATTTAAATAAATATTAAAATCATTGGTACACAATCGGTTGCAACGACTACCTATAGTCACAGCCAGTCTGCTGTACACTTCCGCCACTTCTGCTCCTTTCGCAACTTTCGAAAATATTGAGGTGCACATCTCTATCTGCAACATTGATATCTGTTATGTAATCTAAAGTAGTAGCCTAACCATCACAATTGCCGGTTAAAAATACGGTAGCTTGCAGGCCTGGTTCGGCTTTCAAGCCTAATTGCCAGATTTCACGTCGAACTTGATCTGTCGTTTTAATTTCGTAATAGCAACTAACGGAGAATTGGGTTCGAGAACACGCCTACTCATTTATGCAACACGGTATGGAGACTTGACGTTGCCGTGGCAACGTTATTTTAGACCTAATTTCCGCTTTTAGGTCTGATTTTTTTTACCTGCCGTTTTAATTTCGTAAGTAGCAGCTAACGGAGAATTGGGTTCGAGAGTAGGCCTATTCATTCATGAAGCACGGTGTCGAGACCATTTTAAATGAAGCTAATGTGTGTCGTTAACGAAACCTTTTTGTTTTTCCTTATGGTTGCGTGTTTTCCGTTGGTTAAATGCGAACGATCAAATTCTATTATTTCATTGAGTTACATCGAGGAAGCCTATTAGCTGCAAGAAAGCCACTATGTTTTAATTTGCCGTGTTTTTTAAACTAATTTTTGAACGCTGAATCTAATGCTGCAAACCGTTTGTCGCTATTTGGTACAGTTCCGGACTAGAAAAAGGCGACGGACGAACAAAGTCATTGCTGTACTCTTCCGTGCCTTACAGAAGACTAAAATGTATAAAATAGGCATTTCAAGAGAGGGTGGCTAAAAAAAAAAAAATCCTTTTTTTTTAAATTTCAAATCGCAATAGTGTGGAAAAGTTGGTCTTCGACCTCCTAATCACTATCACCAAAATCACTATCCCAAAACCACTATCCCTATAATACCAGGGCAGGAAAAAAATCGCTGATTCTGAAAAAAAAATGAATTTTTACTTTTTAAAAATACAGCTTTGTAAATTATCTCATATGGTACTCTTAGAGACCACTAACAGAAGCCGGAATTAATTTTTTTTTTTTTAATATTTTGTCCATAAACTTCGTTTTAATTTACGGCGTAAAATCGGGAATAGGTGGTTGCCCCCCCCCCCCCCCCCTATTTTGGGGGCCGATAATCCGCTTTGTTTTCTGAAAGAATAAAAATTATTTCTGATTTTGGTGTCATTTAGTGGTCTCTGAGAGTACAACATGAGATAATGTAAAAAGGTGTATTTTAAACTAGTCAAAAATAACTTTTGTGGAATTAGCGATTTTTCTCTTGACTTATAAGGTTAAACTTTAGGCCCAGGTGGGCACCCCTAAAAAATTTCTTTTGGGATAGTGGTTAGGAAGTCAAAGCCCAACTTTTCCGCACTACTATGATTTGAAATTGAAAGAAAGCATTTTTTTGATCCACCCTGTAATGCAAGTTGGAAAAATGAAAGTAATACATTTTGTATGAGCAAATTTAAAAGGAACAATCGTGATAGTAACTGGAGGGAGAGAGAGAGAAAAAAAAAAGTAGCCTAGCTTTCTGGACTTTTAACCGGAACTACGGTCTTTAGACGTCACTGGTTCCGTCACTGCTTCTATGGCGGTGAAACCATCAATCCCACTCTCCTGAGAATTTTATTTTAAACGTACAATCTCACTCCAAGTATTCAGCGTTACGGGGAACCCAATTGCGAACCACACGTTACCGTCTAAAAGAATCTCCAGTTTGTTAGCGTATACCACTGACGACCACATTTTTTTTTTTCAAAACACTGACGATAAGTTAAGTGTGGTCGTTAGTGGTATACTCTAACAATCTGGAGATTCTTTTAGACGGTAACGTATGGTTCGGAATTGGGATCCCCGTAACTAACACTGAATACTCGAAGTGAGATTGTCCGTTTAATATAAGATTCTCAGGAGGATGGGATTAATCGTATAACCGCCATCGAAGCAGTGACGGAACCAGTGACCGTCTAAAGATGTCTCACGACAACAAAGCGAAGCTCCTAGTTTCGTGTAACGGGGGTCTCTCCACCAGATGCGACGACTCGCGACGTTTCGTCTTTCAACGACGGTTTGTCGACTTTGGTGTGCGGCCACCTTAGTTTGTTGTGCGGCCGGCCATCCTTAGTAGACGAATCGCGACCCCAACCAAGGGAATTGAGAAAAAAAAATAGTCCTTAGTTCGTCTGAATAGAGCAGCGTCATGTGACGCCATATCGGCTACATGAGAGATAGCTGCAAGGGGCACTAGATTAAATTGGAGGATTAAACAACGGCACTTCTAGTCAAGGCAGTGCTTTAAGAGCGGTTTTCACAGGCTTAAAAAAACGTGCGTTTTCTCCAATCCTTTATGCTGCTAGGTTGTAATTAGAAAATAAAGATTCCACTTGCTTAAAAATGTCAGCAACTGCCAACAAATCGACAAAACTCCCGCATTATAGGCCTAAGAAATTCACTCTTAACAGCATTGTCTTCAGTAAAACACCCTTCTTTTCCCCCTCCAGTGACCCTTGCAGCTATCCCAGTTACTGGCTCCACCATAGGGTTATAATTTATACAATAATACAACGTTGTGTCACTGCCCTATTGCGAGAGCAATACCGAAATCCGAATGTGCCGCAAAAACACTGCAGCTACTACGGGTAAATATCACGTTTTGCGATAATTTAGACTATTTCTGAAAATTAAGCTGAAAACCTCGTATTTATTTTATTTACGATTCCCCACTCAGGCAGTCTGACATTTAAGTCCAAAAGGCAACGTAAATAGGTTTGCATCCGTATTTATTTAACACTTTTCGAGCCCAATTGGCTTTCTGTCCCGTTTTTAATTTTATGTATTTATTTATTTATTTTTTCATATTTGTTGTCGTTCTAAAAGTTACAACTAGCCAATGAAATAAAAATTGTTAAAATCACTGCTGGATATTAAGATGC
Organism: Lithobius niger; assembly: GCA_023313725.1. Taxonomy (NCBI): domain Eukaryota; kingdom Metazoa; phylum Arthropoda; class Chilopoda; order Lithobiomorpha; family Lithobiidae; genus Lithobius; species Lithobius niger. Next base: position 5,125 of record JAHWFP010020198.1, read on the forward strand.
TGAGATCTTCGTCCAAGCTGAGATTTTAAACCAGGTGAACACTGAACAGGTAATGAACAGTTGCTGGTTTCACAAAACGTAGTGTTTTACGTCTTACGGTAACGATTTTTCAGCGTAGGATTGGCGTGTAGGCGAGCAGCCAACGCGTAGCAGCTGATACGGAAACGCCTACTTCTACCGTAGTCATAAAGACGCGGCCAAGATGCACATTGCACAAACCACCGGAAATTACTTTAGCGCGTTAAACCAACTGCGACCTGGGTGGAATTATAAGCAAACATTGCTAGGAGAAACTGAAAAAGATGCAAGGTCATTTAGCGGTAATATACGTACAATTCATTAAAGGGACACCCGGCCTGCCTTATAACATTCTGCCTGCCTTATAACAGCCACGCGCTGATCGCCATCCGCGAATATAGCATCGCAAAGGTGAACTGATATAGTAGCCGCTTTCCTCGCAGCGAAGAACTATCTCAACTGGCATTGCGCATAATCGACTAACCAGCATGAACGCATTAATCGTGTCGTCACAAACCGGAAATAATTATCGTATTTTAACATCACAATTTATAATTATCTAGGCCAGTGTCTTATAATTTTGCTACGGCGATCTATTTATTTAATAATTTTAATAATTAATTATAATTTTTACAGCATTAGTCTTTTAGATTTTTAATCTCATGGAAATTATTATAAAATTAGTACAGGCACACACAGAGATGAAACGTCATGGTTATTGTAAGTGCGCAAAGGATCATAATCTCCGGAGCGCAGTAAATGTATTTAATTATTATTCGACAGAAAATCTCCTAGACGCCACATTTTAGAACAAATTTTTACCAAGGGATTGACTAACGGTAAGTAAATAGACCTTTGAGGCCATATACTTGATGTGGAGGATCGAGAAAAATGGCGCAGGGAGGAATGTTCTTTTAATTACACTTTGCCCCTGTAACCTTGAATAAAACATATGACTGATTTCTTCAAAACATTCAAATTACATACTAAAGAAGATGTTACCTTGAATTGCAGTTTAGGCCGCATGTTACGTGACCCAGTAATCCAGTGGGCTAATGACCCAGTGATAAAGTCTAATGCAATGACCCTGTGTGACTCAGTGGCGCAGTCTTACTCAGTGAGTTGAATTTTCGGTTTTTTAACTTTTAGACTTTTCGAGAAATTCAAGACGTTGTACGAACCCTAGTCAGCACCCGATTCGGTTTCGATCCCGATTAATATTTGAAAAAGCTAATAGAAGTTTCTTTTGATTGCCGAAACACCGTGAAAAGATGTAATAACCGAAACAGTTGATCTTACGTTTGCAACAACTCAACATGACTGGAGGTCTCAATTACTTGGCCGAGCGAGAGAAGTTACAAGACTTGTAACTTCTCTCGCTCGGCCAAGTGAGTTTTCCGTTCCGTTGTGTCGTAAAATTTATTTTAATTCAATTTAAATAGATGTACGGAAATCCCTACTAAGGGAGTTCCCCTTCCTTTAGTTTGGTGCTGAATTGGGGTTCCCCTTTGCAGCACACTGTGTCAGACTGGGCACTGGGTCACACTGGGTCACCCCAGCTAAAAAATGTTACCTAAAAGACCAAGTGGCCTAGTCCAACACTATACGCGAGCTTCACGCCGACAACGCGCCTGCATGTAGGGCCCCCGGTCAGGAGGGCGCCCCGAACCTTCGTTCTCAACTCACACCACCTGTTCAAAGGTATGCCATTTTCAAAACTAACGTTCTTCCGTCGACTTTCTCAGCCTTCATTCAGAAAAGCATTATTGTCATAATTGTTTTAATTCGAAATAGAAGGCGTTATCGGGTTTTTTTGTACCTTTCGTTCCGCTGCGCCACGTTACAATATTAATTGTGGTCATCCAAACATAACCCTATACTCTCAATGATGAATTTGGAAATTCTAAGACCAGAAACGTAGCGTTGAAGTGAGAAAGAAATGTAATTCGGAAATGGGAAGGTGAGGGCAATTAATAAAAAAAAATTGTTAAAAAAAATTGTTAAAAAAATTAATAAAAAAAAAGTTAAAAAAATATAAAAAAAAAATTAATAAAAAAATTTTAATTTTTGGTTTAGGAGATTTTTTGGAAGTGGTGGGGGGAAAAAAGAGAATACAAAATCGCGTATTTTATTTTTTTTGTATTTTTAGACAGCGGCCTGCACATACCAACGAAAGGACAGAGGCATCTTTTGCAAAATGACATCTTTTTTTTTTCTGGGGACCTATTTTTTTTTCTTTTTTGCTGGACGTTTAAACTTGTCTCACTCTTCTATCCTTTTATGTCCCTTTCTGCCCTTTTCCTGGTCTTCTTTTTGCCCGTTTTACGCCTCTAGGCCCTTTCGCTGGCTGCAGCTACAGTGTTATCGATTCAGAGAGCCAAAATAGGGCATATATTTTTTTTTTACAAAAAGGGCACATAGGGGATTTTTTTCCGGAAAGGGTAGGAGCAATGTCCCCTCCTCTGCCCCCCCCCCCCCTCCTGTGCACGCGTTTCGCAAAGAATTCCGTTGGTGTGTTCATCCGTTCGTGCGTTCATTTCGATTTTGGGGGGGGGGGGGTAAAGAAGAATAATTAAGGGTAGGCCTTTCGAATACGCTTCTATGTACGTTAGAAATTTTCTAGAATTCAAAAGGACGAACTTAGTAGCAAATAATAGCAACGCAGCGAACTAAAACCAGAGTTCACTTTGAGAACTCGTGCTGACACGAATGTTTTTTTTTCCGCAGTGCATTTCACAATGTTCGCCTCATTGCTCGTTGGTCTATTGCTGAAAGTCACTTCATCGAGAGGTCCTGTATTTGAGTTACATTTCCTCAAGCTTAAAAGCCGATTGGATACATAACAGTCGATTTCATTGCAAGTAGACACGCCCATTGTGTGGGCTGGAGTACATAATTGACGTGCGTTTCGATTACCTAACAGTAGGCTAAGTTCACTGAAAAATTACCTGTTGCGTAATTTATAAAACTACAGTGCTGTATCGTGTGTTTATTGCATTTACATCCTGAACATTGCGGTGCCGTTTCTGTTGCTAGTGCCTGCTGCTGCTGGCGGTGCTGGCGCCCGTGCATTCTAACTTTGTCAGTACCTTCCTGAAGCACCGAACAGAGCGAACAGAAAGCACCACTGTTAGAGACAGTTTGGCTCCAAACTTGACGTCGCGCGTGCGCAGTGATGTTGCGTCAGCCGTTTAGTACCTTCCGAAACTGCAATCACAGCCCATCAAAATCAACAAGCTCAACAGAGCAGTCGCTACGTCATACCTTTAACGTGACCAGGCGTAGCTAATTGGTTGGACCAGGCTACGCTAATGGATGTAACCATGCAGGCGCGAGCAATGCCAAATTGCAAACCATCTCGGGAAGGTGGTTGCGGGTGTTTGCCAGTGGTGGAGCTTTTGAGCATGCGCGAGGTACCGGAAATAGATTCATCGCTGACGATGGTTGAGTTGACGTAAGCAAGCCACATCAACACGGCTATAGTAGTGAATGAGCTGAACTGTCACCAACTGGGGTACGTTTAGTTCGTTCTGTTCAGTGCTTTAGGAAGATACTGAATGTCGTTAAGGGTGAATCCCGCTTAGAGCAAGAGCCTGCTGAGAACAACACACACAAGAGAAATGGCTTTCGCATACAAGCACAACCCTTCATCTCACTGAGGCAAGGCCTCAGCTAGGGGAGTAGCAGGGAAAGCAACTGAAGGCTACTTGCTCCCTAATAGCCTCGTGTTGTCCGTGCTGTTAGCGACAAAAAGTGCCAAAACATTTCAGTTCCGGCAACAAGCTGCATATTACACATGGAAGCTGTACACTCATTGTAGTTTCCAAATCCGCAAGGAGACACTCCCGGAAGTGACGACGTAATCCCTGATGACGTCATCAAAATGGTCACCATGCGACGTACTAAATGTCCATTATCTCCGGAAGTAATTGAACAATCCTAACGTGCGACCTATTGTTGGAAAGATAATTTAATTTGCTTAAAGAAATACCGGAACAATATATGCCATAAATCTATTAGTTTTGGTTTAATTCGAAGAAAACCATAATACGACTGCTGTGTTATATGCTAATTCTCAATTATCTTCGGAACTTATCCATAAATCTTTTCGTGCGAACTATCGTTGGAAAGGAAATTAATTTGCTAAAAGAAATACCGGAACAATGTACGCCATAAATCTATTAGTTTCTACCATGAGTCTATGTTTCTACGTAATTTGAAGGAAAACACATTATAACTTCCTAAAAATGGCCACCATACGATACACTAAAGCTTGTGTATCTCCGGAACTAATAGATCAATCTTATAGTGTAACCTATCGTTGTAAAGATAATTTAATTTGTTAAAAGAATTGCCAGAGTATTGTTTGCCGTCTATATAGTAGTTTGAGTTTAATATATAGAAAAACATATTACGGCATTATCGGAGAAACTGTTTGGTCATAGGGGCTACGACGATTCAGTGACACCGCCTCTTGGTGTTCGGAGGGGGGGGGGGTCCGATTTTGGTACATGGCGACTTTCTTTAGTACAGGACAATATTATGGTTAGGACTCGTAGCTGAGAGGTCCCGAGTTCAGCGCCAAGCTATCCTCGAGGGGGCGGGGGGGGGGGGGGGAAGCGAATTCCAATGGCAATCTTATCAAATAGTCAGGCGAACACTTGGCAATGCATTACGACAATGATAACAAGCATTAGCGTCTCAAATCAATGGGGAGACATTTGTTTAGGGAAAGGCTGGTTATGTTTAAGATTTACAGTAAACAAGTTGCTATTTAACAAGACGTAACGTTAATGATTTGCTAACGGCATCATGACATATCTATAAGACAGGAGAATGGGTTAAAATTCTTCGCTGAAGCCTCCAGGAGCGGAAAAACGGCGCACGGGAGTGTGCGGGAGAAGCTGCCATTATAGGCCTATTCACAGTTTGAAAAACACTTGAGATGTCTTTGCTGGACAGGGATAATTACTCCACCGTACAAGGCGCAAGAGCCTTACGGGTTTCTATAGCATTCTTCTTGGAAGATAACAGGAAAAACCCTGAGTTGATTTGGGTCTACTACCGGTATCGGCAACGACGCAGCATGAACAATTGCGGCTTATACGAGGCATACGGCAACTAGTGGGCGGCAAAGAATGTAATAAATTAGTGAAGACGCATATTACGGCGGTGGTTGGCATTTACCATCAATTACGACCAGACGTCACGTAACGTAATAAAGCCCAACGCGCAAGAGACTGGCTTGTTTTCAGAAAACGGGCAAGCGGTTTAGTGAAATACAAAGGTCGCACGATTTCGTTATTAGCCTATACCACGCGCAATGGCTGTTTGCTGTGACGTGCACATCACGTGATTGGGCTAGTCCAATCAGATGGCCAAACAGCCGTTGTTCTCGTTCGTCATTGGCTAACTCATGGTGACGTCAGAGCAAACAGCCATTGCGCATGGTATAGAAAAGCCTCAGGCGTCAACAAACCAGTTCAGCTATCACCTCGAATGTTAGCCTAAATCAATAGATTAAAGACTGATTTTTACCTTATGAAATGTCACCTCTCGTTCCACGGATTAAAGCTCCAAACAGGCGATGACCATTGTGATGTCCTTGGCAGGGACACACCTGAGCACAGCGTGGGCACCAATGGTAAAGAAAAGACACGGACTAACCAGTGTGTAGGCTACAGCTAAAAAGACGCTTTACTTCCTGTGAGGAGGGGTATTAGTACAGTTACTACAGGAAATCACGTGATTTACAGTATAGTATACAATTGAATAGGACTAGCCTATTAGGGAATTAGGGTGAACTAGGTATAGGGTTAACATATTGACTCTAAATTGAAGGCACCCATTGTGGAGCCACAAATGACGATTCCACAATACAGAGAACGAGAGAGAAAAAATAAAACAAATCATCTAAGCCTAGCTGAAAATAAAATCATGATTACGAAGGCGAGATACATCCACACAAAACCAAAACTGGTAGAAAAACCCGCCAACTTTCCAAAAACGGTCGGCCTTTGAAGGTAGTAATATCATTCCATCAGGGGAAGGCCGCCAAGGTTAATCCTATTAGCCAAGTTAATCGCACATACTATTAGTTCGAAAGTTAAATGAAAACTAGAAGATTGCTACTAGCGGTAGCAATCTTCAAGTTTTTACTTAATGTCCAAAGTATTATTCGGTGAGAATAACTTGGCTAAAAGGATTAACCTTGGCGGCCTTTCCCTGGTGGAATGATATCACTACCTTCAAAGGCCGACCGTTTTTGGAAACGCGGGTTTTTCTACCCGTTTTGGTTTTGGGTGAATATACACCTTTCATATAGGACTGTGAACGGACATAAGGTTACACCGTCTGTTTAACATATTTCAATCCCATTTTTGCACACACTGACTAACAATCGCTTCGCTTCGCTCACTCAATCACCGCATCCCCTTCAGTTGTTTTGTTTAACCCTGCACCTTCCCCTTAATTTGTCAAGATTTCGTTCACATTTAGTCATGCAGAAACCCCCGAAGGTCGCTGTTACTAAAACAGCAGAACGCGAAGCATTTTATTTTTGGGTTATTAACAAAAAAAAACCCATTAGCTCTTGTATGCTCGTATTGTTGCATAACCATCATCTAACGTGCATCCCTTTATTCTTACGCAATCCACGGCAACGTTAATGTTTCTTTATTTTGTCCTTCGTTAAGTTCAGTTTTTAGTTCGTCCAGGCTTTTACAATAAATCTAAGGGACCAATCTTGATTGTTCAAGCCATTGTTGCTTAAAATCTTTGGTTGCAACTTGGAAAAGAAATGAAATTTAAATTCACAGGTTGCGAATTTCAAAACCCTCCCACGCATTTGTCCTGACCCCTACAACCCCCAAACCAACAAAAGGACCATCCTCAGATCACCATGCATCCGTGTGCAAAAGTTCAGGTACGTAGGCCTTCTCAATTTTGCACTAGCCATGAGCAAAAAATTCTATATAGGATTTAACATGGGAAAAATCTTATTAGCTAGCTAGCTAGACAGTCGCATAAAAACAACGTTAGTGACGCATCTTTTTCTCTATGATTATTGGACACCCATCCTTTAAATTTTAGTTTTTTAATCTCTGACCCTTCCCCTTACAGTTTCCACAATTTGAAACATTTCTGTCGCACTGGGATTTATCCTCAACATGCCAAAATAAGCTTTCAGTTGCCTACAGTTAACAGACACATGTCTGCTAGTGAGCCGCCTTTTTATCATTAACAATCAATTTTTTTAACAATCGGATGTCTACAATGGGGTGATCTACTGTTACTTGTCGGCGACACACTGGCGTGTGTCTAGATAAGTTTTCGCTTTCGAGAAAAAAAACTAAACACTTTTTGAAAGCTGGTTAGAAAAAAAAATGAACTCAAGATGTATAAGATTAAGCAAAAATTAAACATTTTTAGAAACTGACTGAAAACTTGCCAGTTTTAAATTTTTTAATTTCAGGAGCAATTTTTTGTAACATTCAATTAGAATTTTTTGGTTGTTGTTTTTGTTGTGCGTAGCCTTTTTTTTTTTTGGTTAACTTTCCTTTTGGCAGCAAACAGTACTGCAGCTGAAAAGCTACAGCGTTGTTGTGGACATGTGGCATCCAATACAGACAGATGTTGTAATTTGTTAGGAATTCACCGGAGTGGAAATTGCGGCTCCAAGCAATTTTTTGTGCCGATGTTGAAGAAATGTTGACATGAAAATACAAAAGAGAAACAAGGAGATAAAACCGTGAAATTATTTTTTCGCACAAACAACAATATATAATACATTTTTACTTAATTTTAAAGGCGGACGTTTTAAAATTAACAGAGCCGATTCTCTGCACGATTAACTTGGAACAGACATGTTAGCGTTACTCGCTATAATTTAAAAAGAATTTTCGTTAAATTCACGGGCAACAGATTACTACGAAAAACGAAGAAGTTGTAGCCACCCCAGTAGTAAATTAAAAAAACTACAAATTGAGCTTGTCTGAAGCTCTTCACAGTCTTTTTGTACGATTTGGTGGATTTTGAAGTTGCGCAGCAATATCGTCCTGAGTTGGACATAACACAACTTTACGTTTGTGTGGATTCGGTTTCAACTTTTTATTAGCATGACTTGGCTTCGGTGATGTTTGTTTAGCGGATGGTGATGTAACAACCGATGAAGGTTGTGACCTTTCTGGCATACTATTTCTACGGAAGAGGCACTGTTGGTGTCTGCCAAAGGTGATTGGGTGTTTACGTTTGTAGACTCATCCACTTCGTGTGTGAGGGGTAATTTCGCTGGAGATTTCCTGCCACCTGGTGACTTGCGAGGCAAATTCTCAGGTAATTTTCCAAGCTGATTGATTGGTGGATTGGAGCCCTCGGCAGCAGAAAATGACTTTCAGGATTGACCAAGAGACTTACGAGCAGGAACTACGTCAGCGGAACTTGGCTTTTCACGTTTCTTACCGCCAAATGACATGCGTTTTGAAAAAGCGTGATGTTGCTCATTATTATTCACGCAGGAATTATTGCTTTTCGCCGTCGGATTAAGTGCTTTTGGTGGCTGCTCAGGATATTCATTTTCAGTGGTATGTAATCTTAGCTGTTCGCGATGTTTGCGGATCGTATTACCGTTAGTGTCAACGATAATATATGATTGATTACTGCCTAACTGCGTTACGACACCTTTTGACCATAGCCTATCATTTGTAGTACTAAAGTCACGGTACCAAACAATATCGCCTATTTGATACAGTTTCAACTCACGATGGTGGGTGCTCTGTTCTTGTAATTGTTTATGGCGAACGGCTGCAATAGGGCCGAGACTTTAATTTTCGGTTAAAGTACAATTTTCCGGGTATTGCTTGCGTGGTAGCGGAAATAGTGATACGTGCTGATAACAAGTAAGAATTTATACTTTCTTGAATAGTAGACCCCTGTCGCCACGCGGCCTTGTAGACTCTCTTGAAATTGCGGACATAAATTTCTGCCAATCCGTTGGTTCAGGGCGCAAAACTAGGCCCTGTCATGTCCCTAATCCCATTGGATTTTAACCAATGAGGACATAAATTGGGCAGCATTGTCTGTAACTAAGCTGTCCATTAAACCATATAAAGCTATATGATTGTTTAACACGTCAATAACTCGTGCGGACGTTGTATACTTCATTTTATGCACAAATTTGTGAATGTGCGTCTACTAGTATAAAAAACATAGTTGTCCATCGGGCCGAGAAAATCCGCGTGCATTCTAGCATTAGGCTTGAGTGGATATTCCCATGTGTGTTTGGGCCCAGCTGTTTGAGTATCTTTGTACTCTTGACAATTTTGGCATGATTTAACTTTGTTTTCGATGTCATAGTCCACCAGACTTTTTGGCTAGCTAAACTTTTCAATTTAACTATGCCTAAATCTATGCCTAAATCTATGCTATGTAGATCTTTCAAGATTTGTCTCCGCAAGGTCGTCGGCACCAGGACTCTATACCCCCCCAAAATAAGGTTTCGTTTTCGACCGAGATATCAGTACGGCGTGTGAAGTTCGGTAACAGATCCGGAATTTCTCATTTTTCAGGCCAGCCATGGTTCACGTAGCGATAGACATTGAAAAGAATTCTATCACGTTTGCTTTCGAGAACTAGTGTCTCGTTTAAAACTGGTAGGTTTGAAACAGTTTCTAAAGCAAGAACATTATATTGTGCGTCAGCTTTTTCGAACTCCTCGGTATTTGGTAGGCGAAGTCGAGATAACGCGTCAGCTGTTAAATTAAGCTTTCCGGGAATATGTTCAAATTCGTAGTCGTACGCATTAAGCATTAAACTGCCCAACGCTGAACCCTGGCGGCTGCCATTTGCGGTATTCCTTTTTTAGGGCCAAAAATCCATACTAGGGCCTTTTGATCTGACTGTAGTATGAATCGCTGACCATAAACGTATTCGTGAAACCGCTTTACTCCCCAAGCCACGCCGAGAGCTTCCCGACCGAAATGCGAGTAGTCCATTTCTGCTTGAGTGAGCTTACGTGAAGCGAAAGCTATCGATGTAGATTCGCCGTTTTTCATGACATGCGTGGTATTTTAGCAAAATGTTGTGGAAAAAGCTTGCCTCTCCCTCAAGTTCACTTCGGAAGGAAATTATTACGGTACAGAAGGTCTGTTAATATCAATTTCTTGTAATTTTTCAATTCATACTCATTCCAAATGAGGAATCTCAACTTAAGACCATACTTGCCAACCATGACAATGGCATGATGTCTTCTAACTCCATTTCCAGTTTACTGTTTTCAATAGTGTTAACAACAACAGCCATGTGTTTCAGCCTGGTGCTGCAGGCAAGCCATGTGACATGACTTTCTTTCTTAAAAAGCGTTAACTATTTTCCTGAGTTGAGCTAATGTTATTGCCTGTATTGACAACACCACAAATGAAATCTAAATTGATAACTATACGTTACGAGAACCGGAAAAAGACTTCTTCATCCTTCAGTTCACTTCAAAAAGGTAATTCCTGCCAAAGATGAATAATGACTGTAGTACTGAAGGTCATTTAAAGCACATTTCTTGGAATTATTCAAGAAACATATTTGAAATTTCTTAGAAACATATTTTGAAAAAGCTCGCCTTACAGCCAAATTGGTCTCTGAGGGCCAATTTTTAATAAAATCCTTCCATGGTGGACAAAAGAATCATACTTTGTATCGACACTGTTTGGGGTGTATGCAAAGCCACATCAGAAAGGGTGCCACCTGCTCACGAAGCCGGAAGGAGTTTATTATATGTTTGATACGTTCGAGATAGAGCATGAACTGCATGAACTTCATGAACTTCATGTACGCATTGCGTCAGAAAAATCTGGTTCTAGATCTGGTTCTGGTTCTGGTTCTGGAAAGTGGAATAAATTGTGAGGCGTGCATTATTCACTTAAAATGTAGCAAGTAGTTTAGGTGCACTGCATTAACTTACTTTTAATTTAATAAAAAAATCGATAATTAGATGCGAAGTTTCTAATTATCTGCTGGACGCATTGCTTGTTAATCTGCCTGAGAATCACGACGAACACTGGGGTTATTTTTCAGAATATTACAGGAAAGTATGTCGATTGATCTCGTCTTCTTGGGTTGGATTCTAGGTCGATACTGAAAGTCACTGAACGTCTAGAATGAATGGTTATATCGTGTATGCATCTAATACGTTTTAACTTATACATTAAAAACACGCACACAAATTACCCCAAAATACCCCAAAATACCTACTGAGCGAGGAGCAACTGTTGGCTGGAAAACTACTGAACGGAATACGATGAACAACAACAGCTGGCTAAGTTTAATAATGTTCTTGATTATACTAAAACGTTTATTGAGAACAGTAACAGGTGAATATAAACAGCCGAGCAAGTATTACGTTAAGGTCCAGGTTCCACTTTAAAAAAAAAACTTAAGGGTAGCTGCTTCTTATTGTATGTAGTCTAACTAAATACGCTTTACTTTAAATAGCCAAAATTAGTCCACATTCAAAAGGTTATGATATCACGAAAAACTGGTCGACGAATCTGAAGAAAACAAAACGTTACCCTCCTACATAAATAAATACAGATGCAAACCTATTTACGTTGCTGTTTGGACTTATATGTCAGACTGCCTGAGCGGGGAATCGAACCCACGACCTTTGAAACCAAAGGCCGGTGTCCTACCGCTGAGCCATACTGACACGGCCCTGGATTTCGATTCCCCGCTCAGGCAGTATGACATATAATTCAGACCTGGTCGCGCGGCTTGGTCGCTAAGTGCGCGGGGGCCCTTAGCAGTTACTGTAGTTTCAACAGGTATAGTAGCAACCTACTTTTGGCCATCTGATGTATTACGTATGTATTAGATTTGAGACAAAGTAAATGAAGAGCAAACATGTAAAACAAGTTAAATAATATTTTGAAAAAAATTGAGCTAGATGGCTTTCCATACATTTGTTGTAGGATGGAACCCACATACGTTTCTATCTGTGCAAAAATACTGAAAACTTGTCTTCTGCGGGGCAAGGAAAATTCTTGATTCATGCAAGTCAAGCTAAATCATGACCAACGTTTTGAACAAACCAAGTTAAATCCTTCGACTTTGAAAAAAAAAAAGGAATAATCCTGCTGAACTTAGCCAAAAAAAAAAAAACCCCGCAAAAACCGGAAAAAAATATTGTTGCATTTCTGGCATGTGCAAGTAATTTTAAGTAACTTTCCTTGTGACACCATACGTCTAAGTCTCTCAGTTCAGATTTTAGTGCGCTATAGTGTAGGCATCAAAAGACTTTGAAAAAAAAAAAAAACTAGTGTCATCAAAATAAGTTTAAAAATCCATTCTTTATACTGATTTAGAGCCTTCATTTTACAAAAGTTAAGAATTTTTTTTTGTACTTACTTGGCCTGGAGGTACATTTCTGAATAATCAAACTCTTTGTAGATTACGCTGATTTTTTTGGGTACAAATTTGACTTTTTTGCAAAAAGAAAAATTTTGGACTTGTTTTGCATATTTGATTTTCAAATAAAACAATGGAGATAAACAAGATTTGACATAAATTAAACAAATGAGATAATAAGAATTTACATTAATGAGATAAAGGGGACGTCATTATTTTGTCGATGGCGGTGGTCATGGATTTTTTTTTGTCCCCGTCAAGGTAGGGGGGGAAGCGTTACACAAAAGACCCTGCCCAAGTCATTTTTTGTACTTACAAAATGACACTTTCAACAATCAAAATTTCTTTAAATCGCCTCAGCCAGTACGTTTTGTAAAATAACCGTGTACCCCCTCCCCCTCAAGCCTCCAAGCATCGAGCGCTTAAAAGGTTTTAAAACTGTTAGTATCAATACTACCTAGTATATATTTTTCAATAAACCTTCTATGAAAAGCCTTGCCTCCTAGTTCCCTGGCTTCTTCTAGCTTTCTGGTGCTTATGCATACAAGAAAGAGCGGGTTCGTCGTATTATTGTATGAGGCTCGAAACGCGATGGGCTTAAGGAACATCGGCGTTTTAAGAACTGTTTAACTCAACCTGTCCCTTCATTAAAAAGAGGGTAGTTTTCCTTAAACTTACTTAAACGAAGTAAGCAGTCCGCATTAAAGACTGGCCTTGTGAGGATACACGATACACTAATCTGAGAAAGAAAGAAAAGACAACTCCTGGGAAGTCCTCGGTCCGAGTCCCAGTCGGGGAAGTTGTCTTTTCTTTCTTTCTCAGATTAGTGTTTCGTGTATCCTCACAAGGCCAGTCTTTAATGCTGACTGCTTGCTTCGTTTACATTTTACCTTGTATATGTCTTCTTCATAAACTTACTTAATTTGGCTACAGGAAATCATCTGCAAATAGTCTCAATAGGTATCAGAGTGACGTTCTACAAGGAAGACCGAGAAAATTCAGGGAATTTATCAAGTCTGGAAAAATCAGAGAAAAATCAGACAACTTTTTTTTTTAATTAATTTCTTTGAGCCTTAAGTCAGCCGAAGCAACTTAATGCTTGTATGGCTGAACCGGTTCAATTTTGAACATTACAAGCCTTTTAGAGAAGAAGAAAATCTGGTAAAGGGAGCTACCAACCCGGGGATTCGATCCGGGAAACCTCCGAATAGTTCCCACAGCCACTAAAGGAGCATGGTAGCCTCTCACGCTACCCTGGCCGGCAGTCCTGGCAGGGACTTTGTCAAGGTCCCCTTTCCAGGGGTTCGACCAGATCCGCAAACCTCCGGCAACCAGGCTGAGCTCTCTCACAACTCAGCCACGATGACCACTTCAGGGAATTCAGGGAATTTCAACATTTTTCGGAATTCTTTTTCCTCTATAAAGATGAGCTAATTCGTCTTTCACTTTTTACTTCTAAAAACCTTCACTTTATTTCAGTTGAAACTATCATGTCATTTTTGTGTCAGTTCTGACAAGGCAAAAACTCCATAGGCCTAAGTAATGCGGGTCGTTACGCGTTAAGTTCGTTTCTAGTTTTGTTTACATTACGGCATTCCTACTCTTACCAGTCCCTGTTATGGCAGAGCAATTTTCGATTTGGCAAAGTGAAGTGATGCAGTTATTGCGATTTGAGTGAAATGTGGGAAAAACAATTTTTTTCCATTACTACATGTTCTTTCGACCGAAAAAAAAAAATCAGGGAAAAATATCAGTATTGATCTGGAAAACCTGGAATAATCAGAGATTTTCATCATGAGGTTTTGAACGCCACCATGGGCATACAAAAAAAACGAATTATTTTTTTAGGGGAGGGGGGGGGGCGTCAAATTATTTTTGTACTTTGATGGCGGGATCAATATTTTTTTCAGTGATTTGATGGGGGTGGTCATCTAAAATTTCGTGGTCTCATTTTCTTGATTGCTATCAACAACAAACACAACAACATCCGGTTCAGTTCAACTCCAGTAGCCCGTCACCATTGCTGATCGAAAAATGTTAACTTGATATTAAAAAAAAAATTGTTCAGACTCGACAAAGCAAGAAACTGCGTGGGAAAAGTAAATTTAACGAAATTTCCCCATACCAGGGGCAGTGCAGCTACTTCATGTTGATGACCCCCCCAATGACTCCGTGAATCCACTAGACTGGAAATTAGAAATGAAAATTGGGCCATCCGAAAAGGCCTACTCTTGTCAGTTACTTATCACTTACTTATCAGTCTGCTGTAGCGACAATGTCACTTTCTATAAATGAATCGTATAATAAATCATGACAATAAATCAATCGTACTTGACACGAAACAAAATTCAAGTAAATACACCTGGTTGCAAGAGTAGTATTGAAAAACGATTTGCTAATCTCTCAACTGTTTACCCAAGTGCAAAGCCTACGAAACGGATCTCTACAACTCGCAGAAAACTAAAAGGTAAGAACTCAATTAAAGAAGCTCCCAGAAAAACAACAAGATAAACGATGTGTGAGATTACTAAGTACATAAACAAAATAGAGAGCAGCGTCATGTGACGTCATATCGGCTACAAGAGAGATAGGGGCACTAGATTAAAATGGAGGGTTAAACAACGGCACTTCAAGTCAAGGCAGTCCTGTGAGAGCGAATTTCATAGGCTTAAAAACGTTGTTTTCTCCAATCGCTTATGCTGCTAGGTTGGGATTGGAAAATAAAGATTCCACTTGCTTAAAAATGTCAGCAACTGCCAACAAATCGACAAAATTATAGGCCTAAGAAATCCACTCTTAACAGCATTGTCTTCAGTAAGACGCCCTTCTTTTCCCCCTCCAGTGACCCTTGCAGCTATCTCAGTTACTGGCTCCATCATAGAGTTATATATACAATAATACAACTTGTGTCGCTGCCCTATAGGCAGTAGTGGCTGGACTGTCAATGATTGAAACTCTGGCTCTTATTATTTACTGCTATTGCAGTGCAGCACAGCTTGGCACATCTATTTGTTATACGTAGCATTTAATATAACACCAAGTTATATAATAACTTCCTCATATGACCCCTTTATATTTTTTTTGACTAGATGTCACTTCTTTAGTGATTATAAACTATATTTTTTTTTTTTGATCCGTGAATCGTAGACTACCTCTGCAGCTACCGTGAAAAGAATGAATATGCGCACTCTATCGCATTATCTACTGGTCTCCCTCATTTTCCTCGTCTATGGTCTGTCCCTAGCGAAATATTCTAGACACACGCTAGTGTGCCGCACCAAGTTAGGCAACAAACATCACATCAATGCAGTTTTCGAGGACGTAAACCACTGCAGCGCAACGCCACAGCGCTAGTGTCAAAGCAGAAGCGTAGTTTAGCACATTTCAGGTATTTCGGCAAAAATAATAACGCGGTACAAAACCTTAATTTGTGTTAAAATCGAGAGTAATGACCCACCTGACAAGAATAAACTCATGTAGGCATGCCAGGGAAGCAACTTTTAGTGCAGAACATGACCCTCAATAACGATGCAAATGAGAAGCTATCTCCATCGTCTAGTCCGCTCATTCCCATGCCAAAGCCCATGGAGTGGATATTCATCAATACCGAGATATATAGGGAATGCCAGCTATCAATTTGAACGACAAGCCACAGCACGAACTGTACACCTTTTCTTTGCAACCTGGTGTGTCTTAGCAATGGCGTGGGAGGATGTGCAAATAAGACACTATTGTTACAACCATTGTTCAGTATTGTCGGCATCGTCTCATATTGGAGGGCCAAAGGACGAAAATTAAAAATAAAATGAATGAACACTCCTTGGTTGTTATTAATGTGTAATGGGCACCATCTTGATATCAGGTGGTATCAGGTTTGAAATTATGCTCATTATTGTCCGATTTCTTTAAAATTTAAAACATAGGCGTAACAGTTGGTACCCAGTAGAAAGACCGAATGTGCCATTGTCACTATTAATCTGTAATGGCCGCCATCTTGAAATCAGGTGGCCATTTTGAAATTATGCTCATTCGATTTTCTTCAAATCTAAAACGTAGACGAAATAGATGGTACCAACTGGAATGAATGTCATTGTCACTATTAATCTGTAATGGCTGCCATCTTGAAATCAGGTGGCCATTTTGAAATTATGCTCATTATTGTTCGATTTCCTTCAAATCTAAAACATAGACGAAATAGATGGTACCAACTGAAATAAATGTCATTGTCACTTTTAAGCTGTAATGGCTGCCATCTTGAAATCAGGTGGCCTTTTTTGAAAATAGGCTTCTTCCGCCGATTTCCTTCAAGTTTAGAATGTAGACGAAATAGTTGAAAAAATGAATGTACCATCGTCCATATTACTCTGTAACGGACGCCATCTTGAAATTAGGCGGCCATTTTGAAATTATGCGTATTATTTTCGAATTTCTTCCAAATTTACAGTCCCTAGACGAAATTGTTGATACCAGCCAAACAATGAATGTACCATTGTCGCTGTTAACGTGCAATGGGCTCCAGATTGACGTTAGCTGGAATTTTTAAATTATGCTCATTATTGTTCTAATTTCTCTCAAATTCAGAAGACAGACGAAATAGTCGATGCCAAGCGAAACAAGTAATAGGCCATTGTCCCAATCAGTCAACAGGTGCACTGAAATTATGTGACCATTTTCGAATTAGGCTTTCATCGTCCAATTTCCTTGAAGTTTAGAACGTGCACAAAATAATTGCAACGAATTAAAATAGGAAATGTACCACGGTGGTTATTAAGCCGAAATGGGTGCCATCTTAAAATTGGGGAGCTATTTTGAAATGTTGCCTTATTGTTGCCAGATTTCGTTCAAATTTCGCTCGTAAGTGCCAACTGAATCATTGAATGTGACATCGTCGCTAATAATCGGTAATAATAATAATAAAATCTTTCACCACAATTGTGGCAAGGTAGTTGGAAGGGGAGAGTATCCGACTAACACCAATCCTAAAACTAAAAGTCTGGTCAGTCACCATGAGACCCCCGCAACAGTCCAACCCACCCCGGCTGCTTCAAGAAACGTTCAAACGAGAGCCCACACGAAACGTGCTTAAAAGCCTCGGCGGAGTTTGCTGAGACTGTCCACTCCGGAAGAGAGTTCCAGGCTGGGATAACCCGAACAGAGAAAAAGGTTTTCCTACAGTCACGATTTACCCTTGAAGCTGCCTGTTTCAGAGAGTGGCCTCGGGTGGAGTGTACCGTGCTCAATTCAAAGAAAGGCTGGATAACATTTGTGTGTTCGTGGAGAATTTTGAAAAATAAGATGAGATCCGATCTCAAACGGCTAAGTTCAGGAGACTCAAGACCCGCTTTCTGCTAGCGTGCACAGTAAAGTATTTCTCGCATAGTCGGCAAGCTCTTCGTGAAACGTCGTTGCACTGACTCAACAAGATCAATGTCCTTCAGGAAGTATGGTGACCACACAGGGCTTGCACATTCTAACAATGGCCTGACAGAGACTTTAAAAGCTCCGATCTTAGTTGCGATATTTCCCGACCGAAAACAACGGTTCACAATCGCAAGTCGTTTGAATGCGGCCGTGGACACATTCCTACAATGCAGAGACGAGTTTAAATCAGATGTCAAACAAATCCCGCAGTCCCGTACTTCAGATACATCTGGAATTGGGTGGTTGTCGATGAAGTACGACGCTGGGTTTGTCTGATGGCCAATGTGGAATGACAGGCATTTTTTTTTATTGAAATCGGTAATTGCCATAATTTTGCACAATGACTGACACTGCCAACCATGAAAGCAAGTGTTTCAGTGGTTATGGGTGATTAGGACCTCAGTGCTTAGATTAAGATCATCAGCAAATTTAAATCTCGAAATATTTTCGCTGTTGCACACAAGGTCGTTCAGATAAACCACAAATAGCAGTGGCCCAAGGACAGAGCTCGCTCAATCAGCACATCCCCTTCAGTTGCTCTTCCCGAGGTTAACAGATACATGTAACTAAGGAATGTCACATTTGTATCTACCTTTTTTCTTTAGGAATTTTTTTTTTAATAATTAGCCGTTACAGCAGCCAAATTCAGAATTTTTTCGTTTGCTTTCTTCGTTCACATTTTTCATCTACAAATCCAAGAAGTTCACTGTTACTAAAACATCAGACCGCAAATCATTTTTTATTTTTTTTAATTTTTGGTTATCAACATAAACCCCGTTGGCTCGTGGATGTTTGCCTTGTTGCGTAACCATTACAAACAAAATCGTCCAGTGTGGCGTAAAAAAAAGGGATACGATTGAAGTTTGACTTTACTTGTTAAAATGTACAGGGCCGTAGCTAGCCCCCCTTGGTGCCCCCCACCCCCTCTCCACCTCCTGCCTATTTCAAAGAAAATATTTTAAAAAAAAAAAACTTTAATGATTGTTCCATTGAGGCTTGCCTAACTAAATACTAAAGAGACCTGCTAGGGAATTGAATGGTTGAAGACAACGAACGTTAACAAAAAAAAAAACAAAAAAAAACTAGCGTGTTTTTTAACGAACAAACGTGATTTCATGATAATATTTTGGTTTGACAATTGATCAAAAATGTTAATTAAGGTGAAAAAGGGATGAGAGTAAATTATTTCGCTATAACAAACTGAAAATAAATATTAAAAATAACTAATTCAACCGTAATCAAAAGATTTTTATTTTTCTATTTTCGCTTTTTTCGGGTGCAAGACTCCACTTAAGAAGCAAGACGCAAATACAGTGAAGTATCTCTGAACTTTTTTTATTTCAGTTTACGGTTATCGGATCATTAAAGAAAAAAAAACGTTGAAAATATATATCTGTGAACCATCCACTAAAACGGTTGCACGGTCTGCAGGTGTTCGGTGAGGCGCCCCCAGAAAGGCGGCGTTCTAGGAGGCCGCCTTGCTCGCCTTACCCTTCCTACGGCCCTGAAAATGTACACGGCCAAAACTTGATCATTTTAAATTTAAATAATCAAACGTTCGGTACATGAAATTGCATCTGTTTTAAAAGTGGGATTTAAGAATTACAACTATTCTTACAGCAAAACAGCAGCACCTTCCCGAGCGGCCACCCACCCAAGTATCGATCAGGCCCAGTGTTGCTTAACTTCGGTGATATGACGAGATCTGGTGTTTCCAGCATTGTTGCTGATCACTTTGAAACAGTTCGCGGCCTCTGTCATGAAATTGCATTGAATTGAAACAGTTCAGGTCAGCTCTGAAAGCCTGCATCTATGAAATAAATAAATGGAATCATTCGATCGTTTCTAGCTACCAATGCCTCGAAATTAACAACTAGCTTAGTTTGGTTTAAAACCATATGCGTTTAGCTGAACACGGATTATTTCATTTTTCCTATCAACTAATCAACTGTTTAGTTGACAAAGACATAACGAAGAGTGCACGAAGAATGGACCTGGCGTTTGCTGATTGGTATTGTTCCTTAATTACAATGGTTAAAACAATGTAAAACAATAAAGAAAATACTGATCGTCAGGATCCCGTAACTCCGGAATGGCTCGGCAAATTGAAAATGTGGTCTCTTGGAGCAAGAAGGCCAAGGAAATTTCTGGCTAAGATCATGTTTCAGATTTTAGGTAGGTGCAATAGTTATTTTCTGAAACGGTGGCACACAAGAAGAAGAAGAAGCACAACAACAACAACAAGTGAACAGTTTTCAAATTTGCGTGTAAAACAAAATTTTGTGTCGTACAAAAAGGGTTATATGATTGAAGTTTCACTTTAATTGTTAAAATGTACACGGAGAAAAATTGATGATTTTTAATTGAAATAAGCAACTGTACAACTGAGAGAATTTCCTCCGTTTAAGTAATAGTTATTGGTTAGAAACGAGAGGTCATCGATTTTTAACCCACGGCTGCGATTATTGGCCCTGCTCGAGTATGCAAAGGTCGAGGGCGAAGCCCGAGACATTAGCATACGAGAGCAGGGGAAATAATTGCAGCCGTGGGTTAAAAATCGATAACCACTCTTTTTTAAACCTATAATTGTTTTATACCACGGTAGGGTAGTCTCGTATTAAGACGTGTTTGTGTTTTGTGAAAATTGCTTCAATAAAACGTTGATCATCAGTATCCTCGATATGAATGAAGGTCATACCATTTTGTGTGGAGGGGGAAGTGTGATAGATGGACGAGACTTTTCGCTCAAACTTTGTGGAGCCGGGGGGGGGGGGAGTTAGTCAGAAGCGTCGGTTAGCAATACAAGCTGGGTTTACGGTGGAAGCTCCTCGTGTTTATCGAAGCATTTATCGTGTTTGGAGCGAATAATTCGATATGTGAGACAGCAGGGATAAAGTGACATTCTGGGAAGGTATGTAATTCATTTTGTGCGTTTAATTGTTAAAAAAATTACGGTAATAGGGTGTCGGTATGAATGAAGGTCGCTCCATTTTAGTTTGTTGAGGGAGGAAGGGGGGGAGTAACGCGGGCTGAATAAGCTTAGGTATGGGCCAACCATGTGAGAGTTTGCAGGGATAGGCAGATTTCATTCCTTTTAAGCAATTCGTTTTGTACGTTTTTATTGCGTTACTGTTTTTTTTTCGCGCTGTATTTGGTTGTTGGTGTGTGCGTTCCCAGTCGCATGATTCGGAAGTGTCAAAAGTTTGATTTATCGGCAAAAGTGTTGGTTAACTTGATAACCCACTTTTTTTGCGATGACGCACACTTCCGGTCACGGTTAACAGGATTTAACCTACAGAAATTTAGCGTGGCGTTGAGTTAGCTTGACGTCACAGCCGTGTTATAAGTGCTATTGTGCTTTAACAATAATTTAAAGCTCAACAGTACTTAAATTGATGCAATTTTCTCAATTGTACATTTGCTTATTTCAATTAAAAATCATCAATTTTTATCCGTGTACATTTTAACAATTAAAGTAAACCTCAATCATATAACACTTTTTTACGGCAAACTTGACGTTTTTCTTTTTCATTTATGATTGTACTAGTTGTTTCCCGGCGTACCTATAGCTGATTCCCGCTGATTCAACTCGGCTCTATATAGTCAGCATTATTGAAGCAATAGTGTTTGTTTCTATTATTGTTAGAGAGCATATCCATTTCTTGGTATTGTGTGGTGTAGCTTGGTTTGTGATTGGGCGCTTGGCCTTGGGCTATGGCTCATAATAAACAAATTTCAAATTTCAAATTTCATTTCTTGCCGTGCTGGAAACACCGGTTCTCGTCACATCACTGAAGTTAAGCAGCATTGGGTCACTTGGAATCCGGGTGCTGTAGACATAGGGCCTTAGGGCTTCGTCGGGCAGATGACCAGGAGTGGTTAACGCTGCTAAAGCTCTTTGAACCCATTTCATTGTCGGACGCTCGCCCTTTTTCTTTGCTACCGTGGCAAGAATAAGCCCGCTCGCCTTCTTGCTGGTTGTTGAAGCTTCTTTTGTTTAATTTTGATCCCTAATAATCCCTCATCAAGCGAAATCTACGTATATCTCTATGTATATTAGAGTTCGTTTGCGCAGGAGAATTTCAGAAAATTGGACAGGTGGCTGCGGCGGGGGCCCAGAATGCAATGCTGCAACATGTAACAATGGTCAACAATAGGCAAGGTGCACAAGATCGGATTGTAGCTTACTCGAACAAGATACAACGATGCTCGGGCATCAGGGACATAACTCTGGGCGTTTCAGATGTGATTTTAAACAGCCACTGTGAAGAAGTCGTCTGAACAGATCCTCTGAAGGGGCCATAACACTGTTTTCACTCAGAGAGTTCCAATCTGAGCAATACGAATACCAAAAAAAAAAAAGACTTCCTGCAGTTTAATTTAAAACTGGCAATTACTAGTTTCAGACTATAATGTCTCGGAGTACTGGACTTGGTTCTCATCTCAAAAAAAAGGAAGTACAACTGGCAGTTGGCCATGAATTATTTTTGTAAGTCAAAATCAGGTCTTCTTTGAATCTGCAAAGCTCGAGAGAGTCCAGCTTTAGGAATTCTAAACGCTGAACATGGGATTTCCCATACATTCCAGGAATGCATTTCGTAAATCGTCTCTGGACTGCTTCAATGTTGTCAACGTCTTTCAAAAGCTTGGGCGACCAGAACTGACACTCGTATTCAACGTTGGGTGAACGTACACCTTTTGTACTCGAAGGATAGTATGTAAGTTTCCAGATGTAAAACAATGGCGGACCTGCGGTGCACCAACATTGAAATATGATTGCAATGGGTGGATGGTTTGAGATCTGAGTTGAGCCACACTCCAAGGTCTTTAATTGTAGTTATCTAATTTAATGTGTTTGCACCTAAAACGTAATTTGGAGGGGTTGTTACATTGCCAACTTGAAAGCAGAGGCATTTGTCTTCAGAGAGTGGCAGCTGCCAAGTTTCCGACCACGCTTCAATAAGGTTAATTTCATGCTGGAGAGAGTATGCGTTAGAGCCACCAATGATTGGAGAATGCAGACTAAAGTCATCTGCCAACTTTTCTTGGTACACATTGCTGTCCTTGCATGACATATAGTTAAAAAAAAAAACGAAAAGCAGAGGGCCCAGAACAGAGCCCTGGGGCACACCAATAATACTTTCTTACTTTCCGAGAAATCTCCACTAATAACAACCCGCTGGGAACGGCCAGTGATAAAGGCCTTCAGCAATCTAGTAAATCTCCCCTGAATCAGTCAGCATCAGTCCACTCATCAAGTACCAGCAACAGATGATGGACAGCGGATCTACCTGGTAAAAAAAAAAAACTGATTATTATTAATCATATTAAAATTTTTTGCATGCTCCATCATCGCAATGCGAACAATTGTTTCCATAACTTTACATGGAGATCGGTCTGTTATTTTTGGGGTCAGCAGGGTTTCCCTTTTTAAAAACTGTTATCGAGTACGACATTTGCAGTGAACCAGATGTGCGGCATGGTACCCGTTGAGAGAGAAAGATGAAAGATGTAAAGGTACAGCAATTTGATTTCAGATTTGTTTATAAAAAAAAAAATAGTAGACTGACCCTCCGGCCGATGGCATGACTTGGTTTCATCTGCTTCATGGACGCGATAATTTTTTCCACAGTAAAATTAACGCTTGAGCAACATTGCTCAATTCGGGCAACATTCAGATTTTCGGCGGGATGTAGCTGGTCATCAACCCCATTTCTAGAAAATTCTTAATTTAAAATTGTTGCTTTCTCTCCTGGGTCGCTATACAAGATGTTATTTATCCTCAATGGTGGTATATGGATCGAGTTAATTTTTTTTTTTTTGCCGATAAAAGCGAAATGGTGCTGATAAGTTCCCTTCATCTAAAATAAATTTTTCCTTTAAATAGAGACAACCCGTAATATACTTTAGAGTAGTTACATTCGTTATATTTTACCTATTTTCTGTCGACCGATTCAGTTTATAATGGTGCCAAGGATCCCGTTTATTATTTAACTGCTTGGATAATTTTTATTGTTTCCTATATCCAATTGTGTGCGTGGCCGCACGAATGTAGTACAACAATTTGTGTAACCAAGAAGCATGCTCAAGAAAAGATCCCATACAACATTTATCTCTCCGAAGCCAAACATTTCATTTTCCCAATTTACATCGTCGAATATTTCACGTAGTATAGCCGAAAATTCACTCGTCTTGTTTGCTTAGAATTTGTAATAAATAAATAACTAAATAAATAGAATTCTCCACACTTGGTGGAAGGATACGGAAGGGTGGTGAGCCGCTTACTCCGTTCCGAGAGATCATCGTAGAAGGATCAGGGCAGTGGACGCCTGAGAAAACGCTGAAGGGGTTCACATTTAAGCAATCTACTAAAGGCTGAGACTGAACGCGCATTTACAGTTTCCCTACTTAGCGAGTTCCAAATAGGAACAACCCGTACCGAAAAAAAATGTCTACGACAGTCTACACGGGAAGCTAGAGCAGCTAACTTCCAATTATGACCCCGGGTACGGTTTAGGCTCGGGGCGAGGTCGAAAAAAGGCAGGTCGACCTCAATTAGGTTTCGCAGGATCCGAAAAGTCAATACAAGGTCAAATCTCAGTCTACGTAACTCCAACAATTCCAGACCAAGCCGCTCAAGGCGTACCCTGTAAGGAATGTTGAGAAATCCTGGAAGATGTTTAGTGAATCGTCTTTGCACCGCCTCCACGGAATCAATGTCTTGAGCCAAATAAGGCGACCAAACTGGGGTGGCATACTCCAAGACCGGGCGTACAAAAACCTTAAATGCCCAAACCAATGTCACTGGGTTTCCAGATGTGAAACATCTCTTAACAATGGCTGCTCGGCGATACGCCGATGAACATACCTTTTGGCAGTGAAGGGAGGATTTCAGGTTTCGGGAAAACCAAACTCCCAAATCCCTGACTTCTTCAACGGAAGGAAGTACTTCTTGATTTAAGGTGTATTGAGCACAAGGATTTATGTTACCAACATGGAAGGAATGGCATTTAGGGATTGCAAGAGGGAGTTGCCAGCAATCCGACCAGTCCCCAACGTGCTGGATATGTGTAACAAGATCCTGGGAGTGGGATCCGGACAAATTTTCGCCCCCAACCTTCAAGTCGTCAGCAAATTTAAAGCCAAAAGTATTCGGATTCCTAAATGTTAAATCATTAATGTAAATAACAAACAGGAGGGGACCCAGGACCGATCCCTGGGGGACCCCACATGGAACAGCTGTCCAGGAAGAAAAGCTTTGGTCTACCACTACCCTCTGGGACCTGTTTCGAAGGAAGGCTGATAACCAGTCCTTAATTTTTCCAGAGATGCCGCAACAAGTAATCTTGAGAAGAAGCTTTCGGTGAATGACAGACTCGAAGGCCTTTTTAAAATCAAAATAAATGGTGTCTGATGGGACACCAACATCGAGTGCACTTGTCCAACGATCAAGGACTAAAAGCAATTGGTGAGTTGCTGATCTTCCCGGGAGAAACCCAAACTGATCATGACGAATAATAGAATGGTTCCTAAGAAAAGCAACCAAAACGTCGCGAATAACAGTTTCCATAAGTTTACAAGCAACACAAGTAAGGGCAATAGGTCTGTAGTTCGAGGGGTCGGAAGGGGAGCCCTTCTTAAAGATAGGAACCACGTGTGCCTGGCTCCATACTACTGGGAGGGTACTCTGCTCAAAAGAAATTGAAAAAAGCCTGGAGAGGGGATAGCTTATTTCAAGAGCCAGTTTCCTTAGAAGAAAAGCCGAGAAACCATCTGGTCCACATGACTTGTTTAATAGTTTGTTTCCAGTGCATCTTAAAGGAGACCGTGTTGTTGTCACTCATCCCAAGCTCATCCTCAACTCCTACGCCAAAAACTGCACACATATCATCCGTTAAAATTAAATCTAGAATCTATTCACCTCTTGTTGGTTCAGTGACCAACTGTGTAAAGCTGCAGACCGAAATATGGTCTAGAAACCTTTGGTGGGTCCCGCCGAAAGCTGTTGTGACCGTCCAATCTGTGGATGACTGGTTAAAACCGCCTATGGCAACATATGAATAATCAGGTAGAGTTGCTCGTATAATAAATGCATTGCATCAATTTGCCTAAGATGATTTGTTCAACATGATTTGTTGCCGTAATTGGTTCATCAAGATGAAAGCCTTCATCTGCGTAAATAAATACGCTAATCTATCATTTCGAGCTGCCAATTTCGAGATCGGCCTCGAAATTAACAACGTACCGTAATTTGTTTTAAAATTATACGGGTTAGCTGAAACACGGATTCTTTCAAAGGGTTTCAAAGGGTTTAACGTGCGTTAACCCATCCTGGTCATCTGCCCGAAGCCTTAAGGCCCTATGGCTATGTCATTCATTTTACCCATCAACAATCAACTGTTTAGCAAAGACTTATACCACACGCATATGGTTCTCAGCGTGGATTCCGAACAATGAACCATTGTTACAAAGCCATTGTCAGTCCAACAATAAAGCAAGGAATGTTTAACGAAAGAAAAGTTTCGTTGTTGTCTGAAGTGGTATTTCGGAATCAAGCTAGAATGCAATGACACAAGCAAATTTCATGCTTATTATGCTTTTATACTTACGAGTAATATAAACAAACTAATTTATGAGTAATATTTCTTTATTATCCTACCGATTTTACGTTAATTTATTTGATTTGAAATAGGTTAACATAACAAAACAAAATTATAAAATACACCATAAATCATAACCAGCACCGTAGCCACGACTCGAACCACATGCTAACAATCAGCTAGTAAAGTATGCTGAAAACTAAAACAAATCAGTTTGTAGATAGCTCTCACCCTACCTATGAAGGCTGCCTCCCAGATAAGCCTAATGCTAGCTATGCTGGCACAGCCATCTGTCATATTTGGATTATTTTTTAATTTATTTGTTAAACATACAGCTTTTGAATACATGTTTATTTTTGTTAATTTTACGTTAATTGGTTTGCATTTGAAATACGTTAACATAATACAACAAAATCATAAAATACCTACGGAAACACAACACTGCAACCGTTCAACACCAGATCTACTAGCAAATATTAACCAGTTCTACTTGAAAACTAGAACAAATTATTTCGTGGATAGCTCTCACCCTACCCGATGATGGTTGCCTCCCAGAGAAGCTTAAAGCTAGCCGTGTTGACGCAACCGTCTGTTATATTTTTTATATTTTTGATTTATCGGATTCTTTTAAAGGATTTCAAAGGGTTTAACGAGCGTTAACCACTCCTAGATTCTTTCATTTTACCCTTCATCAGTCAACTGTTTAGCAAACCACGTACATGAAGAATGGACGAGGCGTTTGCTGAATGGACATACACTTCGATTTTTTTTTACATTAAAAAAAAATTAATTTGTTCTTAATCATACTTTGATTTTGGAAACCCTGTTTTCCACATTAAGTTCTGTTTTAATTTCTATTTTTTAAGAAAATGTCTTTTTTGTTGTGTGTGTGTGCCAACGTACCCACACGCGGGCATCTGTTCATGTGGTATCAGGTTCGTCTTTTGCCGATTATTTCCTTGTAAACTGTACTGAAATAGACTCAAGTCAGCTCAAGTCAACAATGGTTAAAACAATGTAAAACAATAAAACTGATCGTTCATGGTCTCGTAACTGCGGAATTGCTCGGCAATTGAAAAAATGGTCTCTTTGAGTATGAAGAACCTGGAAATTTCTGGCTTAGATCGCGTTTCATATTTTGGGTACGTGCACCGTGCAGTAGTTTTTTTTTCCCGAAACGGTGGCAGAACAATAACAATAAGACGTGAACAGTTTTCAAATGTATGTACGTGTGGCTCTCTACCATTACTCTTGTGCAGAATAGAATAACTTTTGGTATTGATATACTCAATCATATACATACGCGACTGTGTCATCAAAAGACTGAATAATTTAGTGTGCAGCTGGACCAGATGGCCTGCCAGCTATTGTCTACGTAAAACTTGCGGCGAGTCCTGCTGCCCCACGAGTCACAGTTTTTAAATGCTCACTGGGGGATGGTAGTTTGCCGTCTGACTGGACAGAGGTTTTTGAAAAACTGACCCGTCTGTCGTGGTCAATAATAGACCAATCTCGTTAACCTGTGTTGCTTGCAAACTAATAGAAAAACTATTACAGAGAACAGAGAGGATTAGAAGCTTTCCTAGTGAGTACTGGTAATTTATAAATCAATTTGGCTTTCTTCCAGGCAGATCTGCTATAATCCAACTATTATGTTGTCTGGATTTCTGGACACAGCCCATGGATGCTGGAAGTTCATTCCATTGTGTATCTAGATTTTGCTAAGACCTTTGACAAGATCTCGTGTGTAAAACTTTTATTCTGCCGAAATAATGTTACGGTGTTGGTGACAAAATAATACGCTAGATCGAGGGTTTTCTGGGAGGTAGAACAAGATACATAAAAATTAATACCTGCATCTCATATGCAGTAGCAGTAACCAGTGGTGTGCCACAGGGATCCGTACTTACCCCACTGTTGTTTGCTATATTTATAGACTCCACAACACAGTACATGCACGCAATTACTCTATTTACTTATTTGCAAACGATTCTAAGCTTGGTAGATTTGGAATTACTATTGATGATCGTAATACAAATGGCATTGGATGCCATAAATACCTGGTCTAACGACTGGCAACTTCCTCTTTCTGCGTAAAAGTGCGTTGCTATATCTCTTGTTGCCTGAAAATTTGAAAACTATAAACTTAAGGTGAAATTTTAGACTCGACTTGTCATCAGCACACAGATCTGGGTGTAATAATCACTAACGACTTGAAATTTTCAAAACATTGTGCCTTTGGTATCTAAAGCATTTAGAAGGTCTTATTTAATACCTCGTTGCTTTTCCCATTATAGTGATGCTAAATGTCTGATAAATACTTTTTAGCTTTACGTAGGATCATTTTACGCTTTTTAGAGTGTATGGATCGGAGATTTGAAACACGTATTTAAAGAAGGGTAGTGGAAAAATTGAAAGGTTGAAGCGGAACTAGGTGGGATGACCCTAAACCCTCGCTTCAGCCTAACGGAGAATTAGCCTAAAGATGTTCACTCACATGATGTTAGAAAGCCATCCAACGCAGTCGTCCATTTTCGTAAAGCTGATTCACGGGGCTAGGAGGATTGTGACTTGAGGGCTACAGCCGTAGGTTTCCGTGCATGGCAAATTTGGTGAATTTCGGGGGCAATTTCCAAGATGAGGTCCCAAAAGAGGCGTTGACCAGTCGGGGAGTCGAAATTGGAATGCCAGCACCTAGCCATGGGCGCACTGGCCATCATGTACCAAGACCTCCACGCCCTGATACAATGATTGTGGGTTACGAATAGTGCAAAGGGACTGTTGTTACATTGAAGTTGGTTCACAAAATGGTTTTAACATGGCCGAATTGTTGGTAGTAATGAGTTGGTCTTGCAGTTGATTGTAGTAAGTCCAAAACTTGATCGGTATTGTAGCTACCACTGATCTTGATAATGGCAGCGCCACAGGACAGGTGCTGCAAGGTGTGCTAAGGAAATTCACCAGATACTTACCTGGCTGTTATAAACTATAAACTGACCTTCAGCGATTGGTCAAACTGGACTTGTACAACTCTTTCATTGTTGGACCATTGTTGCAGCAGTGGATTTATATCATTTGTACAACTCTTCCATTGTGGTAGCCGTGCCCTAATTTCGTGAAGATGCACGGCTGCAACAATGAAATCATTGTTGGACTAGAGTGCCGTGCAGTCTTACTACCATGAAGACTGCACTGTGCCACGGAACCCAAAGAAAAAACAAAGATTATAAACACTACTCGAGGCTGCTGGTGAATCAGCAGCGTACGAAACACATTCATCTTCCACATTTAAAGGAATTTGAGACTGCAGCAACACACAGGGGCGCCTCTACCCTTAAAAAGGTGAGGGGCCAAATGCCAGCAGTTGCGTAAACAAATGAGATGGGGGGGAGGAGGGACAGTGCTGGGAACAGGGACCAACAGGGGCATAAACGTGGGGAGGGGGGAGAGGGCTATAATTTTCTCTCCCTCTGAATAATAGGAACTTACGACTGAATGCTTGTAAGTCAGAGTCACATCAGTTGATTCTGCATCACGTGACTTTGAATGAACGTAAGTGCATAAAGGTGGTTTGCTCTACTATTATTCCTAGTTTATAATTTTCGCTGATGGCTTAATTTCCAACTTATTTTTGTAGTAATAAGTCAGAGTGGCGGGGGGATTTTCCGGACGGATTGCAAGATTGTGATCGCCACTAGAAGTGGGCAAGGTAGAGTTGACCGCGATATTGTCAGATTTTTTTATTCCAATATTTATCAAATTTTTAATAAAATTAATGATCATTTCAGGTTGTATTATAAGACGTATAGAAATTAATATAGCACGTTATTACTCCGTTTAAATAGCTTTTAGAAGGTTTCACTTAATAACGCATGTGTCAATTACGAAACTGGCTCGTTGAATATACAGCATTTTCTTTACGTAGTTTTGCTTAGTGCAAAGCAACATATCATGTTCGATTCGTGTGCCCCGTCACGTTGCATTATTTTGATTCGAATCTAGTGTTATTAATGTATTCATAAAAACAGAACATTAAATTGGCAGACCGACGATAAAATGAAAAGATAACTAAAAAAATATGTTCTTTCTCCCGATTTAAAACTGAGGGGGCTATTATTGGTCCCAGCTGAAAGTGGTGGGGCCATGACACCCCTCCCTCCCCCCCCCCCCCCTCCGGCGCCTATGGCAACACATCTGTATCTGAATCATCAAACAAATCGTAGGCTATGTTGGCCACCGTCAATGTATAGCCACAATGGAATCGGCTTTCAGGAATTTGAGACTGAACGCGACTCGCAACAATGGTCTCGTTGTACAAGTGCGTTAGACAACGTTGTTCGGCAACAATGCGGTAAGAAAGCCTCTGTTGATCTCGTGCGTTCGGCACTCGATCGACCTCGGCTTTCTTACCGCACTGTTGCCGTTGTCTAACTGATACGAAGACACACTGCTGCCGCAATGCTGCAACAATGAAACCGTTGTCTTTACCAGTAGTAAGAACCACGTCTAGGCGTGGGTTTCTTACTTACGTAAGTAAGAAAAGGAAGGCGTGGGTTTCGTACTTACGTAAGTAAGAAAACGAAGGTCTTTGGTTCCTACTTAAGTAGTGAAAATACAATCATTGTCCATGTTTACGTATCCAAATAATTTCTAAAGTATTATTAAACTATTTCACACTTTAAATTAATAACTATTATTTTTTTAAAGAAGAAAAAAAAATTATAGGCGTAGAAAACGCAGGCGTGGGGTTCTTACTTCCGTAAGTAAGAAAACGAAGACCTTTGGTTCTTACCGCTAGCAATGTTTACATTAGGGGACGGACGAATAAGGAAAAAGCATATCGAATATTCGCAAAAAAAATATTCGAATATTCATTCAAATTTTTGTTGTCATGATTAGGCCGAACCTCCCCGCACCTCCTCGCCCCCCCCCAAAAAAAAATACGTTTTTCATTAAATACCTAAGTTTTATTTAGTCTGGTGGCAATGCAAGGCATACGAAATGTAACCACAATTTTAATTTAACATTCTAGGCAAGGCAACTTGGAAAACACACCAGAAAAAAATGCTAAATTGCCAACTGCAGCACTATACGGAATGAAGGTAATCCACCAACGTTTCTTTCCTTTCACGTATGATATTGAAGTTGATGTCATCTATCAACTGGCAACCATAGCCCTGATTGACGTCCTTATTCTTTTATTCTTAAATGTTTTAGAAAGAATTGCTGCACTCATCTGTAATCTCTCCCCCCCCCCCCCTTCCCCAGTTACAAGCGAGCAATCCAAAATGCATGGATCATTCCCATTGCAAATTGGTTGGGAGGGAAATGGGAACAGAAAAAAAACATAGTGCGGACTGACTGGGACTCGAGAAGCCCACAGGAAAACTTAAAAACTAACTCTAAAAATAGAAAATAAAAAACGTAAAACGACATAGAATTTTTTCTAGAAATGCTCTTAACGAACGAATATTCGAATACATATCAATGTTTCCAAAATAATACATTTATTGCAGCTGAAGAAAGACCCGACGGAAAGAGTTAAAATGTATTAAAATCTACATAATAATTCTGGATCCCGGCTGAGCTGATAAAAGGAAAAGGAAAGTTAAAGGAAAGTTAAAGGAAAACCGGAAGGACAACAATCACTTTAATCGTTTATCATTGTTTTCGTGTACGTGTAATGTCTTTGCTACGGTGGCTAACAATTCCTGGCGATTGAAAACTATCGGCCAAACCGTTGATTGTTGATGGATTGTTGATGGGTATGTACTTTGATGTATGGTCCAGTCCCTGGGGATCAGTGGTCTGGATGGCTCTGGCCTTGCCTGCCCCTAGGGGTAGCTGCTAGCAGAGATGGATCATGGGATACCAGGATATAGTACAGGAAATACCTTGCACCACCAGTGGCAGGTATTGGCTGCAGCTCTAGGTACTTAAGGCCTTGCAGCTCCTTGCAGCCTCACTCTGGGAGCTAGTCCCTAACCAGCTAAGAAATCTGCCTGAAGTGTGCCACTCTGCTAGTAGCCCTGATCAGAGCATCCTTGAACCATTGGACAACATCTCCTGAGGACAGACCGCGTGGCCCTGGAATAAACCCTGAATTACCATCCTTCTGGCGTTCTTCCTTGTACCGGGCATAGCGGGGTTGCACAGATGACCGGGTGGGTTAACGCTCCATGTTTCAGCTAAATGCGTATAGTTTTAAATCAAACTAAGCTACGGTGTGCGAAAATAGGAGTGGGAATGGGAGTGGGGAGTTGGGAGTGGGAGTGGGGAGTGGGAGTGAGGGGGTTGGGAGTGGGGAGTGGGAGCGGGGCCGGGAGGGGGGGAGTGAGTCTGTAAACTAAATTCATGACCGGCCCCGTGCTTCGTCTAGTAAACAAATAAATGCATTTACTGCAGTTATTGAGTTTTAAAAACGGAGTGGAGCAAAGATCATTCCCGTCAACAATAGCTTGTTGTGCTATCACAATAATGGGTCGGTTACTAACAATGCAAATCGTTGTTGTACAAATAAGTTCGACGATAGTTCGTCAACAATGCACTAACACTGTCTCTTTATTGCAACAATGGCTCGATCACTAAAGATTCAACTCGTCGTTGTACAAATGTTAGACGATGGCGTTCGGCAACAATGCGGTAAGACTTTCGCTTTATTGCCCTCGTGGCTTCGCCACTCGGGTAAACAGCGAAAGTCTTACCTCATTGTTACCGAACGCTATCGTCTAACTGATACTTAGAATCACTTTGACTCATCCGGCGACTTATCTGACGACTTAGCTGGTAGTTACTGAAATTTATCAGAGCCAGGGGTCGCCACTTTTTCGAAGTTAGGACTTTTCGTTTCCGGACCCATTGTGCAGTGCAATTACACACATCGTGTGGAAGCTGAGCTATGTAGTACACAGTGATGCAAACTGTATGTACAGCGTCTTCTGAGTGTGCCCCGGGAAAGCAAATCGCGTTTCAACACAATTTTAACTGGCCTATTGATGAAGAAAAGGCGAATGCCTATTGGCCATTATACATTACTGACAGAATATTGTTCTTTGAAATGTTACATGTAATACAGATGTTAAAATCTTCTCTAAACCCTTTCAGTAAATACTATTTCCCTGTATAGCATATTTAACTTTTTTTTGTATCTTTCCTGAATTTAATTTAGTTCAATGACTAAACGAATTCTCTTTTTATTAAATTTGAAGTTGCGCCAGTTCAGCTGAATACTGAGTTGGGCAGTCCATTGTTGACTTACTTTCAGGAAATAAAAAATTAAAAAAATTGAAAAATTGAAAAAAGAAACGGCAATCAAATCGGGCCAGCCATCGATGACGTTATGTAGTCTTGGATGTGGTTGAGTTACTGTTGAGTGATTTGTTGCGTTTGACGGTGTTTCACTAATTTGGGGCATTTAGGACCCTTGACGAACAAGGAAGACAGTCCTACACTCTAATAATAACAGTGTGTCCTGTGTACCGACACCCTCTACTTCCTGAGTAGGTGACCAAACAAATAAATAAAGCGCGAAGCAACAGGCTTTTAGGGCCCCTGCGCCCACAGCGGCCAAGCTGCGTGGCCAGGTCGCTGTGGCCAACGAGAACGCTTAAGGTATATAGGTATATGTAGCAACGTGCACGTGGCCGCGGCGGACACTGGGATCCCGAGCGGCGTGCAGGCGACCATAGACGATCGAATACTCATCATCAAATGTAAGGAGGACCTCTCCAAGTGTAAATAAATAAATAAATTAACTGAACAAAAAACGGCTTCGCCATTTAGAAAAAAAAAACATTAGAGCTCGTATCCCCATACTCAAAGCCGTGAAGGTACGCGAATAAAAAAAAACGGATCAGAGTTCACTCGAACGCAACGAACTATAATTTGAACTCCATTACCAGGGAATAAGGACTGTTTTTGATCAATGGTTATGTAAGAAAGAAAGTCTGTTTCGTGTCAGTGGGTATATGTGTATTTTGAATGCATTTATTGTGAAACAAGCAGACTCCTGTATAGTTAAGGCAGTTTTTTGCCTGTGTTTGTGTTTGAAGGTCGTTTGAGGTGGTTATGTCTAGTTCGTTTGAGCAATTACGTGTTTATTTTGTGTATGGATTTTTATCTTTCAATTTTGTAGCGTTTTGCTATTTATGGCGTCTATTTTGTGTGTTTGTTGGTTTCCGTTTTGCGAATTGGAGTTCAAATTATAGTTCGTTGCGTTCGACTGAACTGTAATCCGTTTTTATTCGTGTACCTTCACGGCTGTGAGTTTGGGGATACGATCTCTAATATTTTTTTTCTAAACGGCGAAGCCGTTTTTTGTTCAGTTAATTTGCTGGCTTTTTTCGCTTCCTTTTTATTGTAATTGCTACGGCCTGTTCTATCATTTTTACAGTATGTACACTGTCCACTCTATTTTGTTGACGAAAAAAACTGAGCATTAGAAACGCGTATAATTAGGTTCATGTTCCGCCGAAGCTTCGTCCCAAGTCTATTATTTTATGGCACCGCACTAGCTTGTGTCTAGATTTAGCATGTGTCATCTTGATGGGCAATTGGTTTTGCATTGTTGCAGGTAGATGCAATATCGTGGCCGGTTCTTCACGGTATTTCCGGTCTATTTGGATTAGGTATAAGTTAGGTTAAGGTTCATTTAGTGTATAGAGCGTATGACTTTAAGGTCTTTTTGGCTCTCAATAAACAAATAAACAAACAAACAAACAAACAAATATCGTGGCATAAAAGGCTGCCTATGATACAGTGTGGATTAGTTCGGTAGCGGCTAGTCTTGTGCGCATGGGTGTAAGCCCGAAACTTACGCGGACCATTGTTTCCCTCTTGGGGAAAGCGAAAGTTCGCAACGCGTGTGGGCGGGTTCTGGTCGTCGGCATCGGAAACAGATAGAGGTCTACCCCAGGGGAGTTGTCTTAGTCCGACGCTTTTTGCGATTGCAGTTAAGGTTGTTCTTGTGGAGTTGGGGGTATCGGCTAACATAGTCTGTTATGCTGATGATGTTGCCCTGTGGTTTGTGGGTACTGATCTTTGTCTCATGGCTAGGCATGCCCAGCGTGCTCTTGACCTGGTGGCGTGTCGTCTTTCTGACAGGGGTTACAGCTAGCTCCAGCGAAAACTGAGGTCGTTGTCTTCTCGCAACTGCGGTATGCTATGCATGTGGAGCCAACCTTGGTGGTTGGAAACATCCTTGTTAAACCCAAGCGTCAGGAAAAGTATCTGGGGATGTTGCTTGATTCGGAGTTGTCTTGGAATGTTCATGCGGCCAAGCTGCCGGCCTTTGACCAGTTCCGGACTGCTGTGCTCCGAGCTATGACCAGGGAAGCGTCTGTCACGTGCGGGGCACTGCTGGCGGTGTACAGGACCTTCATAATGTCGGCACTAGACTACCATTTACCGTTTTTGTGTAGCACTCCACAACATGTTAGAGCACTGCAGACACCTGTGAAAGAGTGTCTAAGAGTTGTGTCTGGTTGACTCTTTGGGTTGAGTGTGGGGAGCCAGTGAGCTCCTCGCTGTTCTGTGTGTTCGCAACTTGAGCAGGGGTGTGATGGACCCAGTTCTGGCAATTCTAGTTGACTATGGGCGGTTGAATGAGAAGACACATAGTCTCCTAGGTGTAGC
Organism: Lithobius niger; assembly: GCA_023313725.1. NCBI lineage: Eukaryota > Metazoa > Arthropoda > Chilopoda > Lithobiomorpha > Lithobiidae > Lithobius > Lithobius niger. The sequence goes on from JAHWFP010020198.1 coordinate 41,190, forward strand.
TGGGATCGATGTGCCGGGATTGCTCCAAGTCTCGGATCATGTCTTTGATGTGGCCTGGGAACGTGCACTCAGCCCCTGGACTTCGTGCCCGGAGGCACTCAGGATTTTTCAGACGGTGCATGTTGCCTGTGACATCTATTGCGATGTTTCGTACATTGCGGCGGAGAAAATTGGAGGGATTGGCGTTTGCATTCCGTCCCTGAAACTTGTGCTGAGGCGGAGAGTGTGTGGGGTTACGGGTGTGTGAGATGCTGGCAGTCTCAGTGGCATTGTATTTGGCACTCGATCGTAGTCTTCCGTCCTTTGCAGTCTGCACAGACTCTTTGTCGTGTGTGGAGGGCCTTTGACGCAGCTTGGTGTAAGCGATCCCCTTGTGTACACGGTTGGCTGGAAGTTTCAGGTAGCTTTGCAGGGGAGCTTAGTGAACTTTCGGTGGGTACGGGAACATAGTGGAGTTGAGGGCAATGAGCAGGCGGATGGCCTGGCGCGAGAGGCTGTAGCGGATAGCGTACAGCAGCTGCGGCCCATGCTCTCGGTCAGGGCCAGGCGTTCGTTAATACAGGAGTGGTCTCTCAAGCAGTGGCAGGATAAGTGGTGTGAAGCGGCGACGGGCCGCTCTCTGTTCCATATTCAGCCAGTTTGTTGCCTTCAGCTGGTCATGGATCGGCTGGACTACAGAGAGGCAAGGCTGCTTTCTTGGTTGAGGACTGGGCATTCACTCTTGCAGGGGCACCAACACCGGTTTGGCTGGGTTGATACTCTTGCCTAAGCTGTGTGTCATGTCGACATGACACCGGAGCACTTCATTCTCGTTTGCCCGGTGTTTCGCCGCCAACGGGAGGCGCTGCACCCCTGGGGACAGGACCGGCGAACGATCCAGCTCCTACTGGCTGCTTCCCCAGGGAAGGGTTCACTGCGTAGGCTGAGGATGCTTGCCAAATTCTGCATGGCAGCAGGTGTACAGGTTTAACGGGTGCATACGCCTCACTCCCTCCTCCTCGACGTAGCTGACTGTCCACGGCTGAGGCGGGAGAATGGTGCTCTGTTAGTGTGTGGTTGCAGTGCTCAGTGCTACAAGTGCTTCGTGTGTGTGTGTGTGTGCTGCTGTTCTCAGCTGTTCTGTAAAGGTTGAGTGCCAGCCCGCAAACATGTGTGTGTGTGTGTGCTTCATACTTGTACACAGTGGAGGGATCAGTGGTCAACAGTTATTGATTTTGTGTTAGTGGATCTCTGCCACAGTGCTTCGGGGCAGTGGTGCCCCAAGAATGCATGGAACTTCTCCTAGATGGAGGAGTCATGGACGAGTTGGTTGGTCAAGATGTATTGTACACAGTGGACAGACTAGGGTGGTTTGCAGGTCTTGGATTTTGGAGTGTTCTGTGTAATATTTTGGTTTTGTTGCATTTGACTGGGATGCTATTATCGTGTGGCTCTGTTAATGTTTATTACTGTATTATATGAGTAGGAGTGTACGGTTCTGGACCAAGGCTCCTAGAAATAAAAATGAATATGAATATCGTGGCAAACAACCGCGGAAATAATTCAACTGGCTTCCCGATGCCCGTATTGAAGAACTAAATAAGTCAACCAGTTTTTTTGGTCGCCCAATTTTGAGGCCGTAAGGCCTCAAAATTAAAGGGACCGCACCCTACGGTTTAAATCGTGAAGATTTAAGCGAACACCGGGACTGTTTCACTTTGGTTAGAGACAATGCTAACTCTAATAAGATACGACGAGAATGTTACTTTTCCCGTGCCCAAGCATCGTTACATCTTGTTCGAGTGAGTAATGGTCGGTACGGTCTTGTACGTAAATAAAAGTAAAGTAAAAAAAGTGAGTTCTAATCCATCTTGTGCGTCTCGTCTCTTTATTGTACCATTGTTACACGTTGCAGCATTGTGACATTTTCATACTGTTAGCCGCTCCGCCTCCGCCTCCGGTCCAGTTTTTGAAAATTCTAGTGCGTAAACGAACTCTAATATTACCTGAACAAAAAACGGCTTCGCCGTTTAGAAAAAAGCATTAAAGCTCGTATCCCCAAACTCACAGTTGTGAAAGTACACGAATAAAAACGGATTAGAGTTCACTCGAACGCAATGAACTATAATTTGAACTCCAATTAGATTTATAGAATGGCATATGTTACGCCGGGGACGGCTAGTTAAAAATAAAAAAAAAATAAAATAGTCACTAATCGATGACACCATGTAGCAGATTGTTGCGTGATTGTTGCACTTGGTAGTGTTTCACTAATTTGTGGCTTTCAGTTTCCTTGACACATGATGAAAATAATCCAACACTCTAATCGAGATATATTCTTTTGTTTCGTCACCTAAATCACATTTTTAGCCCCGCCCCTCTACTACCAGAGGAGTATGATTAAAAACAATAACCAATTTGCTGTTCGTAGACTTTTTACGGTTCGTGTTTAGTAAATAACACACATGTATGTATACGTCAATTCTATACATGAAATCCAGTTATTTAAAGTTAAATAAACGCCGACTATTGCCCGGATTGTAGCCCACGTCTTCCCCCCCCCCCCCCCCCCCCATGCTTGCTAAACGCTTTCACTGGTACGATCACATCTTCCCCCTTGCATCAAGACAGCACTGAGCAGAACCCTGGCATCCTTCATCCATATTATATCACAATTTTTCCCTCGTTGGTCTTAGTGTTTGCGATAATGTAACGTAATAATAATGTTTGCGATAATGTAATAATGTGTATCCATCTGCTGCGGCTTATGGCCTCTTAACTGACGCAGTTCGTTGTCTGTTTTTATTACTGAAACAAATTTATATGCTACGACAGGTGGTTGTTTAATTCGTCTCACTGTACTTTCATTTTGTATAGTTCAGTATCAAGCAGACACTGAAAAAAAAACACGACCTAATAATAATTCTATATACGTAATTTCGTCTTTAGTATCTTAGTATTTGATCTTTTTTTGCAGCTGTGCGTAATTTAACTTGGAAGTAATTTATCTAGACACACGCTTGTGCATCGCGCCAAGTTAGGTAACAATCATCACAACAAACATCACATCAATTCAATTGTCGAGGTTGTAAACTATTGTAGCGCGGCGCCGTAGCGTCAGTGTCTTATATCTTTAAGCATAGTTGGGCACATTTCAGGTACTAGGGGAAAAATAATAATGCGGTACAAAAGCTTAAATTGTGTTGAAATCAAGAGCAATGACCCACCTGACAAAAATTAACTCGTATAGGAATGCCAGCTAAGCTGCTTTCAATACATAATCTGACCCTCAATAACGTTGAAAATGTGTAACTAGCTAGCTAATTCTAGTCCGCTCATCCCCATATGTTAATTTCCAAAGGGTGATTATTCATCGCTACCGAGATAACGGGAAGGCTTCCAGGTATGAAATTGGACAAATGGCTGCAGTGCGATACGAACTGCGGACCTTTTATGGTTTGGAGCCTAGGGCTGTAACGAGGATGGCGTGGGATGGCACGTAAGTACGAAAATACTGTTATAACCATTGTTAGTATTGTCGGCATCGTCACTCATTGGGCAGCCAAAGTTCGGACAATGACAACGGGTATACTGACGTGCGTGCCTAGTCACACACTAGGGTAGCCCGATAAATCCAAACAACGTTGCCAAGTAATTGTATTCACGTCCAATTCACGAAACATAAACCAACTCTAAAAACTAACCAAAATAAACAAAGCCGAAAACTGGTGAAGAGGCCACCAAGTTGAGGATTGTTCGGCCCTTCAAAGGAGTGATATCAACACACCAAAACTAACGAAATAAAACAAATTACAACAAAATTAAAACCATACCAAAAACCTATAAATAGGTGACCAAGTTGAGAATGGTTCGGCCTATAGGCAAATGGTAGTATCAAATTGTGGGAAACCAATTTCTTGTTGACGTGTCACTTTATTACACATCTGCACGGTAGTGGAGTAGAGTCTAATACACAATTAAAAAAAAAAGACTGATATCATATCAAAAACCAAAACTGGTAAAAGGGGCCGCCAAGTTCCGAATGGTTCGGCCCTTCAAAGGAGTGATATCAACACCCAAAACATTCGCCAAGTTAATCGCACCGCTTAATAGTTCGAAGGTTAAATGAAAAGTTAAATATTGCTACCAAAAGTAGCAATGTACTAGTTTTCATTTAATCCGACGCTTTATCTGTCTGCTGAAATTTAGATTTGGCAACTTTTCCTAGTGAGGTGACAGGTGTCTTTATACCTTGTGAGAATTAACATGCATGGAGCCGTCGGGTTAGCGAGCTAGCTACTTACCAGTAACACAAATCAACGTTATTGAGGGCAGTTTTTTCTCAAAGGACGCATTCCCACAGTTTAATGTTGAGGTTTTCTTCGTTACTGTGTCTAGCACACCTGATTCTAGCCATATGCAATGGTTCCTATCGCGTGGGGAATTTTCACCAGCAGGGTAAAATCAACTATAAACTTGTTTCAGTTAGAAGACACTGTTAGCTAGTGAGCCGCCTTTTTACATCTAACCACAATTTAAAGTCCATTCCTCCCAGCGCCATTTTTCTCGATCCTCACATCAAGTACGGCCCCAAAGGTCTATTTCCTTACTGTTAGTCAATTCCTTCGTAAAAATCCGTTTTAAATGTGACGACTAGGAGATTTTCTGTTGAATATAGGGGAACTTTATTTACGTTCTTCCAGAACGTATACGATCCTTTGTGCGCCTACAATGACTTTGAAGTTTCATCTGTGCGTGTGTGTGTGCACATGTACTAATTTTAATCGTTTGCTAATGATTACTTTGAGATCAAAAATCTGAAAGACTAACGCGGTAAAAATTAAAATTAATTATGCCAATAGATCGCCGAAGAAAAATTATAATATACCAGCCTACAAAATTATAGAGTTTGATTTTAAAATACGAAAATCATTCCGGTTTGTGACGACACAATCTTTAAGTTGATGCTTTTTTGTGTACTATTCCTAAAGCCAACTGAGACAGTAGCTGCGTTAGTCGCTGCGTAGAACGCAGCTACTCAGTTGTGGAGGTTTGTCACAATCCTTGTTCCCTAGAATTTGGAGTTCAAATTATAGTCCGTTTCGTTCAAGTGAACTCTATTCCATTTTTTTCTATTTGTGTGCCGTCACAGCTGGCTGTGAGTTCCACGGGGATACAAGCTCTAATGCTTTTTTCTACACGGCGAACCGTTTTTTTTCCTGCTTTTCTTGCTACCTTTTCATTGTCATTGGTACAGTGCCTTTTTCTAAAATGGGGGTTGCAGCCAGATGCACGTAACCCCGAAGTGGCAGTCTAATGCACAATTATTGTTGTTACCAATGTTTGCATTGTCATGCAACAGTCCATTATAACGCGCGTAAGTGATGTACGCGTTTCGTTTCAGTAGCCTCTAATGGTTAGAACACATTGTTTTGTTGCAAAGAGGCGGTCCTTGGAGGATGGGTCACTCCCTGTGGGCTGTGGCCCCACTGTGTACTTCTTGTGGTATAGAGTTGACAGTGGAGCGCTTTCTTCTGCTCTGCCCCGACTATACGGAGCAGAGGAAGAGGATCAGGAATTGGGTTGAAGTGTGCCCGGGCATGATGCGTCTTTTATCTTTGGGAGAGGGAAGGGGGCGAAGACCCGGCGTCTAGCGGTAGCCAAATATGCAATGGAAACGGGGGTGGTGCTATAGGCTAGGTCCTACGCGGCTTCCTCTTCTAGTGTAGCACTGGACAGATAGTTAGTGTTGTTTCCCGGTCTACGGGTTCTGTTGATTGTAGTAGTAGTATTCGTGCATTGGAGATTGTTGCTTAATTAATATGTATTACGGAGTGCATAGCTTCGGGTTAATACTCTTAATAAACAAATTCAAATTTAAATGCCCTTGGAGGTGTGCATCGTGTTCATGTCGATTGTTACGTTTTAAAAAGCCAGCAAGTGCACATGTATACAGTAAAATGCGACGTTTCGGGATTTATCAACCCGTTGTCAAGCAAAAAATATATTTTATAGCATAAGCTACAAGTCAACAAGATACACTTAAACGGTTTCCCATTCTAAAGAAAAGCAAGCCAGAGCAGTAAAAGGTAAAAAATAAAAAGTTAAAAAGATAAAAGTGAAGCCCAGTCAGCGCAAAAGCTGAACTGGGAGGACCTCTCCCTAACGAAGCAGGGAAGAAGTCTTTACTGTATAGATGTGCACTTGCTGGCTTTTTAAAACGTAACTACTTTGAGTGCTTTTATTCTGTCAATTCATGTCGATTGTGGCATGTCAAAGAGCCTGGGTTTTCTACTTGGATTTCTCCAGCTAAAATGGCCCCTATCATCGTCGCGGGGCAGATAACCCAGTTTGGGTTCGTGCTCCCTAAAAATAAACAACAACAACAACATCAAACACAAGAACAACAACAACTACTGCCCTTGGAGGTAAGACCATCTACGTAGACTGCTGAAACATGTCCGACTTAGAACTTTACAATCGCATACAATCACATTGACATTTATTCAATTCTCCATCTTTGCTGATAACCGTAATCCCTCCTGGGTAAAGAAAAATTTAACTGTGCGCCAAGTGTGCTGGCTCATAGAATTAACTTTGGCGGTCGATCGGCAGTGGCCCTGTTCCGTCTGCATGTTGGCCATGCTCCACTACATGGGAGCGTAGTCAATTTGGGATAGACGGTCCGTCTCTCTGTGAATGTAGAAAGGAAGAGGAAACTAAAGAGCACTTCTTTCTAAAGGCCGGCGCTCACTCGTCATCTACGTCGCCAGCATCCTCTCTGTTTTGCCCAGAGATGGTATGAAAACTTCAAAAAGAATCGGCCCATTGATACGCGTACAGATGGCGGTTAGTATGGTCACTACTCCTCCTTGTCAGCGGCGTGACAATTGGTCGTCATGATAACAACTTGAATTTGGCAGGGTTTACGTTATCTGATAAAAATCGCTGGTCCCTTCTATTGCCTGAAGGTAGGATTGTGTCGCCGAGCTCGGCGTCTTTGGGTTCCTTCCTAAACGACCAAACAGAGTGAACCAAACGCACCACTGTTGGTGACAGTTTGGCTCATTCCCTGCTAATATCTGTGTTGATGCGGCTTGATTGACGTCAACATCGACAGCGATGAATCTGTTTCTTCAAAACTGTTACGTCGTGCATGCTCAAACCTCCACCCCGGCAAACCACCTCCCTGATTTGGTTCGCAATTTGGCATTGCTCTCGCCTGGTCACATCTATTAGTCAATCCTGGTCAAATCCATTAACCAGGTCTGGTCGTGGTGAAGGTATGACGTATCGAATACTCTGCTGAGCTTGTTGAGCTGTATTGTAGTTTAGAAAGGTACTGAACGGCTGATGTAACATAACTGTGCACGTGCGATATCAAGTTTGGAGCCAAACTGTCTCTAACAGTGGTGCGTTCTGTTCGGTGCTTTAGGAAGGTACTGCAAGTAGCAGGACTGTCGTACACGCAGTGTCGTAGGTGCGACTCTAGTAATTTGGTAACCCAAGGCTAAAAGAGGGAGAATGCCGGCAACATAGACACCGTGTGAATAACGGGCTTAAAAACCGGCATTCACACAGCGTCTACGTCGCTGGTGCCGTCCCTCTTTTGTCTAGGGGCAGTGTGAAAACCTCAAAAAGAGTCGGCCTTGAATTATTGTTAAGTTTTATTGTTGAATTTCACACGTACTTGTGGTTGTCTTGGGCAGGTTGGAAATGGTGGTTAGTGTAAGTAATTGTAAATCTGAGTGAATGGATGTAGTGACCGTTAGGCTCAATAAACTAAAGTACATGAATGACTACATACAATTAATTACCAATGTGAAAATTTATAGACATAAAATCCCTTCATAAAAGAAAAAGGTAGAGGTGAAGATAAGACTGTCTGACCTTTGATACATATACAGTCTTATCAGCCACCCAAAACCAAAACTGACATCAAAGACGCTGCCACATTTCCAACAAGCGGCTGCAGAGACTACCTAGTCGCATCCGGTCTTCTGTACAGTTATGCTACTACCAATAGTGAGGCTCACTTCTCTATCACGCATTGCAACAGCTATCTCTATTATATAATCTAAAAACAGTAACCATCAGAATTACCCGTTACAAATGTGTTAGCTTTTAAGCTTATTTTACGTTTTAGGCATAATTGTCAGCATTTAGGCCTAATTTACAACTTTAATTTCATAAGTAACAACTAACGGAGATTTAGATTGTATACAGTAAGCCTATTCATTTTTGCAACACGGTATGCCTCCGCGCACAGTTACAGTGTTACAACGTAATGCGCAGCGTAGCGTATATAGATCAGTGGTAGTAGGGAAGGGACAGGAGAAACGCTGCAGCAGCGACTCGAAGCAACTATTGACGTTGCCATGGTAACAGGATTTTAGACGTAAAGTTTCATTTTTTTAGGCCTAATTTTTTTAACGGCAGTTTTAGTTTCGTAAGTAGCAGATAGGCCTAATGGAGAATTTGGTTCGATAGTAAGCCTATTCATTCATGCAACAATGCGACAAGACTCTTTTAAACGAAGCTAAAATGTTTTTGTTTTTACGGCTGTATTAACACAAATCTTTAGGATTTCAATTCGACGATGAAATGTTATTATTTAATTTAGTTACGTCGAAGAAGTCTATTAGCTATAAGGAGGCATCGATGTTTTAATTTGTCATGTTATTTAACTAACTTTTGACACTGAATCAAACGTTGTAAACAGTGGTCGTCAATTTCTGGTACCGTTGCAAAGTTGAAAAAAGCGGCGGACGGACGGACGGACAAAGTCGTTGCAATAGTCTTCTCAGCCGGTACGGCTGTACAGAAGACTAAAAAGGGTCGGCCTTTGACAGTAGTGATATCATTCAACCAGAGAAAGGCCGCCAAAGTTAATTCTATGAGCCAGTACACTTGGCGCACTGTTTAATTTTTCTTTACCCTGGATGATTACGGTTATCAGCGAAGATGGAGAATTGAATAAATGTCAATGTCAGAGCTATAGGATTGTAAAGTTCTAAGTCGAACATGTTTCAGCAGTCTACGTAGTCAGACAAAGAAATTAAAGTAGAGGTCAGTGCGCCAAGTTTGCTGGCTAATAAGATTACTTTGGCAGCCTTTTCGTGGTTGAATGCTTTTGTAACCATCAAAGGAGTAATTTGGAAATTTGGCGGATTCTCTTATACCGGTACCAGTTTTGGTTTTGGGTTGATTGTCTTCTTCTCTTGTCATTAAGGATGTGGTTGAACCAGCTCATGCCGAATATTTAATTGATTAGTCTATTGTGGACATACTTCCCTGAAATAAAAATACTTTCCTTGCCGCTCTCTTGGGTGTTCCTCAGCATGTGTCCTTTGGAAGGCTCGAGGTTCGTAAGGTTCTGGGGTTTTGCAGGGCGACCGGTAGATTCGGGGATTTTGTCACCTGACCCCAGTAGGCCGTCTTTGGTTTGCTTGTAAGTTGTTGGGTAACGTTGAGATTCAGGGATTTTGTCACCTGACCCCAG
>JAHWFP010020198.1:50680-93776 GCA_023313725.1 Lithobius niger
TGGGTAACGTTGAGATTCAGGGATTTTGTCACCTGACCCCAGTAGGCTAGCTTTTGTCTGCTTGCTCCCCTCTGTTTTGAAGGTTGCTGGGTCACGTTGAGATTCAGGAATTTTGTCACCTGACCCCAGTAGGCCGGCTTTAGTTTGCTTGCTCCCCTCTGTTTTGAAGGTTGTTGGGCAACGTTGAGATTCAGGGATTTTGTCACCTGACCCCAGTAGGCCAGCTTTGGTTTGCTTGCTCCCCTCTGTTTTAAAGCGTGTTGGGTAACGTTGAGATTCAGAGATTTTGTTACCTGACCCCAGTAGGTCAGCTTTGGTTTGCTTGCTCCCCTCTGTTTTGAAGGTTGTTGGGTAACATTGAGATTCAGGGATTTTGTCACCTGACCCCAGTAATCCAGCTTTGGTTTGCTTGCTCTCCTCTGTTTTGAAGGTTGTTGGGTAACGTTGAGATTCAGGGATTTTGTCGCCTAACCCCAGTAGGCCAGCTTTGGTTTGCTTGCTCCCCTCTGTTTTGAAGGGTGTTGGGTAACGTTGAGATTCAGGAATTTTGTCACCTGACCCCAGTAGGCCAGCTTTGGTTTGCTTGCTTCCCTCTGTTTTGAAGGTTGTTGCGTAACGTTGAGATTCAGGGATTGCCTGGGCAGTAGTTGAGTTGGCTGTAGTAGCAGGCTAAGCTAGTATTAAGTTGTTAGGTGGCGCAGAGAGCATAGCATTGGGGCTTGTATTCTCTCATAATAAAATTGAATTGAATTGAAATAAAAAATTGAAAAATTGAAAAATAAAAAAAAAAGACAATCAAATATGGATAACACTCGATGACATCATGCCGAATGTTCACCGATTGTTGCGTTTGGTAGTGTTTCACCAAGTTGGAGCATTTAGACTCTACGACGGACGATGAAAATAATTCTTGTCTCTAATCGGGTTTTTTTTTCCCTTTGGTTCAACACCTTATTCACAATTTTAGTTCCAACATTTCCAGAGGAGTATTTGCTGATTAAACAAATAACTAAACACGCGAGTAACACGATTTTAAGTGATGTAGACTTGCCACATCGCTCACCCAGCTCATTCGGTTGGGGTTCCATTTCCATGACACAATACTGTATGTAGATTTGTGAATGCAGTGTTATCGGCCTAAAATTTGTATTCCTAAAGCAGAACGGCTGATTCGTCTGTTCAATTCAAAGCAAAATTCTGTGAAGTATCCGTCTTTTCATTACAGCCGGCAAGACTTTGTAAATTGCCAATTTATTAGTAAATGCATACAACACAAGTTTATCTTGGAAAGAAGTACGGTTAAGCTAAAAGGTATTCACCACGCGTACGTCACAGTATTACTGATATGCAGAGTTTGACGAGAGATTACGTGTAAGTGTTTTAGATCGCGCTAGTTTCACACCAATAATCTCTATGGAATGCTACTAAATTTGTCTTCTTATTTCACAGTGTCATTCTTCTGCAATAATGTTGCGTCGTTGAATTACTGACGTCGGATATTTGGCCTAAGATCCGATATCAGTAATTCAACGACACGCCATTATTGCAGGGGAATGGTATTGTGAAATTAGAAGATGAAGTATAAAGCACCGCAAGCCTAATATTCCATGTCAGTAATTCAACGACACACTATTATTGTATAGAGGAATGGTATTGTGAAATCAGAAGTTAAAGTCAAACATATCCCTGTTGTGGTGTTTCACCCAGTACAACCTCACTGTATCACCGCGGCAACAAGAGTGTGGGACTCTATAACCATTTGGCCACAATCCATGGAATTTGCTCAAGGAAAAATCAAGCTGTAAATCTCAGCTGGCATTTGACCAACATCATCAGCGTTACAAGTTTAGCTCGAGTCTAATTGTAACCTAACGAAATCAATCGGTGAACAATTGTCACCATATGTGCTCACACCTTTGTAAGAACTGAACAATGCTTTCAACTTAACGTTAAAAATCCACTAACCCTATTCCGCATGCCAACCGCCAAGGTAAATATTTATTAGACAAGGTAAATATTAATTCGGCTTACACTCTGAAGACGCTGTGTACTGGGTGCTAGTTCAGCCTCCACACGGACTGTACACAATGAGTGCACAAACAGAACACAAAGTTGGTTCTACCAGTACACAATTCGTGTGGAGGCTGAGCTGGTACACAGTGTTGTGCACTGTCAGTGTACAGTGTCTTCACAGATTAGATAACTTAATCTTTTCATGGCGTAATCCATAACCACCTTTCATAAGTTGATCATTCATATAACAGCATTATACGCATTGAACCAAACACGTCGTATAACCGAAAGTTGCTAAGGAAAGACACCACAAATGCAGTTACTTTCTGGGTAGTAATTTTTTTTAATTCATTGCCTACTGAAATTCAACTTATATTATTACTGGGCTGAAATCTTTCAAGAAACATTTATTTAAGTGGTGATTAGAGCAAAACCCTACGAGCTTAGCAATGCTGTTTAGCATTACGAGTTAACACTGACAACTTTTCTTATTTGGTTACATTGTTTTCTTGTATACTCTAAATCTGTCCTTCCTTTTTCTAATTAATTTGTTCTTTATCATGCTTTCTTAGCCCTGTTTCCACATTAATTACTGTTTCATTCCTATTTTTTTAAAGAAAATGTTTAATTTTTTTGTTCGACCCTTACCCAAACGCAAGATCCGTTGTTTGCCAATTATTTCCTTGTAGACGGCACCGAAATAATCGTCTGGACTCCGTTTTTCAATATCCATGCCAAACCGGTATATTTCCACCATCTCAACCTCCTAACCTAGCCATTTAATGATCTCGTTATTGTCTTGCTCCATGGTACTGTGCAGTTCCTGGTCGGGTCACTACACTATTTCTTACTGATTTAAATAATCGATGTTTTAAAGTATGTATTTTTTTTTAAAGGGCAAAGGATTGTATTCTAATAATCTGCACGAGTGATTTATGTATTTATTTATTTGTCATTGCAGGAAAAGGGGCCACAACCATGACATTTTTCAGCCAATTCTTGTTTGGCTTTGGCTTGACGGTTCTTGGTACCTGGTGGTTGATTGGAATCTTCAATCGATACTTGAGCTGTCGTTCGATCAATACACGGTTCAAAAGCACAGCCTTCTACCTGTACGAAGATTTACCTGACATTCCGGTCGAACCTATCCTCAAGTGTGGCTTTCTTGTTCTTCTGTTTGCCGCGGAATTCCTAACAAGTAACAGTTGTGCCAAATTCGTCGACCAGATGGGCGTCACGTATCTCTTTAAATGCGTCGAGCTTGTGCCTGTGTTGTGGAGGGTAGCATTGCTCTCTCACACCTTTGTGGAGATGATACATTTCTACCATCCGGTATGGGTAAGTCGCGAAGTTCCATATATGTGTTTGATTATCTCCGCATCGTTAGTTGGAACTTTTCTGTCAATCGTGCCATCCGGTGACGGACCGTCTTATGTGCTAGTGTTAACAGAATTGTTTTCAGCGACCATGTTTGTTTTCATCTTGGCGGCCATCTTTGAAATGATTCTAGCCTCCTCATTGGCATTTTCTCTCCTCCGCGCCGGATGCGCCGTTCTCATTGGCTTGTGGCTGTTGACGCTTGCTGTCATTCTGTATTCCCCGGTTAGTTGTTTTGAAGTTTGGAAGAAAGGTGACTCGAGGTGTATGAAAGAGGCAATTTTGCTCTTCGGTTGTCTGGTTCTTCTAACTATCTCGTATGTGACTTGGATTGCGTCACAGATTCTAGACACTCATGAGACGCCGAGACGTAAATTTGTTTTGAACAATGAAGAAAGGTTAGGCGAGAAATCGTTGAGTTACGCTGTGCACAACATGAAAGAACATATCGTCGCCGTAAATGTTGGTCTGCCTTCTGTTTAGTGGCCTGCAGCGCAATCAGATGCTCAAAAACTGTTTAGAGAATTCTTTTGGATTCAGTGAACAGTACGGAAAGCCAAGTGGGCTGGGTTCGCATCCGTAGTGATTCAATGAAGGAACAAATAAGCCGAACTGTCAGTTGTGGGTCGGTTGTTTATATTTATTGCAATACCTAATGTAAATACATCAACCGAAACTTTTAGAATAGTAATAAATTATTTCATTTTCTTAAATAACAAAAAGGCATTTTTTTTTTCCATTTCATCACGAAAGGAACACAAGGACAAATAAAATCATAAAAGAAAAACAAGGACAAACCAAAATAAATAGGTTTAAGTGAATATTTCGTTGATTACGTGTACAAGTACAGTTAAACTTCATTGGCACAACGTCACTCATTACAACAAACCCCTGACAACGACAGAACATTTGAGGTTCCTTAAGACCGATAGTAGGAAAGGGGTAGGGGGTAGTAGGAATATCATTCAACCAAGAGTCCGAGTAGGAAAGTGGGTCACAGTCTGGAAATAACATGATGTGGGATGAAACTGCAAAAAACTGAAGCAAATTAAGCAAATAAATAGCCTTCATAATGTCGAAACAAGCTGAGGCAGCGATTACCTAGACGCAACCGGTCTTCTCTATACTTCGGCCACTTTCGAGCGACTTTTGTGTCATGCTTTCGGTTTTTTTAAAAATTCATTTTAACTCATTTTTGGACGCTGAATTGATTCGATTTGGTGGAAACGTGTTTGTCTTTCCTTGGTACCGTTCTATATATTATGGGCTCGCTTGCCGGCCACTTCCGTCCACTTGTAGGCTACTTCTGCCTCATACTTACCGTTTTTTTTTTTAAATCCTTTTAACTAATTTTTTGGACGCTGAATGTAATGGTGAAAACCGTTTGTTTCTATCTGGCACCGTTCCAAAGTTGAAAAAGGCGACGGATGAACGGCAAAGTCGCTGCTGTAGTCTTCCTTGCTTTTGCTGTACGGAACACTAAAATGGGATCGATTCGTACATTTTTGTTTCACCCTCACCCCTTCCCAACACCCCCTCCCAACACCCCCTCCCAATTTTCTCTTCGATATGCGCCCGAGATTCCTGAACCAACAACTATAAAGTGCCTATTTGTAACGTTAATAATTATAATAAGAAACTTTATTCACAGTGTTGCCGAAGGACTACAAAGTCCTTGTGTGGCTACACATTTAGTTATAATTTTACAATCAAGGAAAAAAAAATACGAACTAAAAAAATTAAATCATACAGTATGGTGAAAAATAATCAGTTAAGGATGCAAAAAACAACAAATAAAGAATAAAACGAGAAATGGAAGTGCATTAAGAAGACAAACAAACTCTTGTCGTAGCAGATCCTGGTGGAGTTGAAAGGGTCAATATTTCTGACTCGGTAGCCCGAAAGTAAGTTAAACCGGACTGAACCCGGATTAACCTGGTGAACCACTAAACCTGGTGACCCGGTCAGACCCGGTGATCCAGGTTGACTTGATGACCCGATGATTTGGCCGACCTGGCTTGACCCGGCCAGACCTGGATTTATCAGATGACCCAATCGGATCTGAACAGACCCGGGCGGACGTGGACTGACCCAGTGGTCTTGGGCAGGAAGGTCAACATAACTGAAAAAAGTCCCAGAAAAATCGGCTACTGTAAGCTTCCTCCCCCAGCCCTGTAACCCAACTAATTTTCAGCAATTATAGTACCTTTGAAACACTCATTTAGGGAATATTGTAACTACAACAAAACTATTGTTCACTTAAATCAAACACACGAGTCTTGTGCCCTCCCCCCCCCCTCCTCCCGAGGGATGAGCCACTGTAACGACAGATAATTGTGCAAGTAAAACGCTAGCTTTGCTTGTCCTAAATGGAATCTAAGCCGATATTCTCTCGCCTGGTGTAAATGGCAAACTTTACTGCTGTGCTGGATTACAAAGTCTGTACACAAATTAACTTTGCAACGTAGCGTACTTTATGTTCTTCATTACGACATTGACAACGTGTGAAAATATGAAAAAAAAAACAGAAATATTATTATCGTTAAGCTTAAAGATACGAATTGAGCAGTAAATATTAGTAAGAGAAGAAACTTTAAAAGAAAATTTTGTACCTTTGTTCATTATTATTGTTATTTTTTTTTTTATTATGATTGGATGGACATACCGAAGAAACGAAAAATGTTTTCCATATAGAAACAGTGATAATTACTTTTCGATACTCTAACACGAAAAAAAAATTAAACTGTGGCTTAATGGGGGTCAGTGGGTGTCGAATTGGTTCAGCTCATCGGGTAAGTTCGGGTCGTATTGGGTTATCGAGTCTGACCCGAAATTCCGCGTCTGGTGCTCAGACCCGGTGACCTGGAGATGCGGCCTAAGACTAGACCCAAATGACCCGATTGACCCGGTGACCCGATCCAACTCTGGTTCCTGGTTGCCATGTCGGGAGTTCGCATGTTTATTAACGATATAACTTTGTTAAATAACCTTATAATTTTGAAGACCCACGGCCAATGCGACCGCGAGGTTACCCGCTATAAGTCTAACCTCGTTTCGCCAAATTCTATTTCGTAACTATGACAACGATGCATATATTTAAAATAGAAAGGTTGGAGTTTAGGAATTAGACTGAAGGATAATGAAAGTTTGGGAACGTTGGACCTAGATTAGGTTTGGGGGGGGGGGGAGGCTTAACAGCAAAAGGGGACCGTAACCTGGACAATTTTGACTTGGAGGACCCTGCCAGGGTGGGTAGGGGGGGGGGAAAGGACATACCAAACGGCTGGCCCGGAGTCTTATTTTTTTTGACGAATATTTTGTTTGCACGCTTTTGTTACCCATGACGACCGCGAAATAAAGTATTATGGGTAATGGAGAGTTGTAGATAACAGGAACTGGAAAGGAAGGATGTACGTCAAAAGAGCGCGGAAATAAAGAGCGCACGACAAAACAGAGGCGTCAAAATAGCGTGACGACAAAAGAGCGCAACGATAAAACAGCGCAACGACAAAACAGCGCAACGACAAAACAGCGCACGACAAAATAGCGCAAAAAGTTGTTTTAAAACAATGATACAACGAGAATTATCAATGCTCTCCTCTTTCAAAGTGCAAAGTTGAAGCTCCCCAATTTGTACACTAAACAAAGACTATTTTTCATGTGCTGATGGGGAGACAAAAAGATAATAAAACGGATAAGTTTCGTTGCAATATATGTACAAGCCCCCCCCCCCCCCCCACACACACACACGCAAGACCACCCATAACGCCCTTAGCGATTTGTGTTCCTAAAAATTACTATCTTTAATTATAAATCTAAGAAGGTATGATATGATGCTTGTTAAAAAATACACGTCAATAACAACAGTCCTGATTTTTTTTAAAGTCATTATTTCCATGTGACGATGGCTCAGTCAGTCAGTCTTTATCTATGAATATAAGAAGGTTTGATGCTGGTTAAAAAGACTTGTCAATAAAAAAAAGTAAAACTGACATGCTGGATAAAATAAAATCACACTTGCAACTTGGGGTTGCATAACGTTCAACTATGTTCGTAAAGCGTTTCGCAGTTTCTCAGTTACGAACGGAGATATTAATTTTTTTTAGTCTTGCTGCAGTAAGTACTTCAATCATATAAATTAAAGCATTTGCTGATTTGCATTCAACCATCAACAATTCGTATCTGTCGCATAATTTAATTTATATGAGCGGAATTAGTAGTCAGTATATAGTAGCAGCTAAAATCAGCGATCTTCACGCACTTTTATGATATTGATACAGTTTATGCATGTGATTGAAATACAACCCTTGCTTGTCAGGGCCCAAAGACTGCCCATTTTCAACAATTTTCAAGCTGTTTCGCCGCGTAAGTATTTATCCTCGCCATCGTGAAATACGTTCAGCTCTGCTCTGGTTTTGTTAAAAGTACCAAAGCTAGGTTTCGGTTTATTTATTATGAGCAATACGACCCAGTACATCACCAGCTCAATACTAAACAAAACTACTAGCTACTTAAAACTACATACAGCAACTGTACAGGTACCACTACTGACCAACAACTTCAACCGGATGCGTGGATGGCCGGACATTATTTTAAGAAAAGGAAGAAGGGAGTGGCCAACGCTAGTGGCCATGCAATAACAATGCAAGAATTAAACAAGGAATTTCTTACAATGACGTAACAATGAAGGGTGAGAATTATTGAACTTGGCGGGCTGACTACTAGCGTGGTCCTTGAAATTATTGTTGTACTTTATTCGTCACCTTTGCTCTGATTTGCGATACATGTGATAGTTTACGCATTACCGCATTACTTTAATAGAAACCAGAAACACACCGTATATAAACAACGATGGCCTTGCAATTTGCTTTCAGCGAGCGAGAAGGTCTTGTTGCCTAAACGTGCTTAAAGGCATTGCAGCATCTAGACCTTTCGACTCTCGAGTCGTCTCTCGCAGGAAGCAAAGGAATGCACAAGCAAAACTTTTAAAATCAACAAACAAGCCACGTGACTCCTTATTTATTGAGTAAAAATTTGGTACGCCCTCGTACACCTGGAAACAAGCTGTAAAGATTAACGATATTAGTGTCACTAGATAGCGCCACGGAAAAATATAAAGAAATTCCCCTGGCGCCATCTAGTGACACTAATATCGTTAATCTTTACAGCGTGTTTCCAGGTGCAAGTTTGCGTACCAAATTTATACTCAATAATTAAGGAGTCAAGTGGATTGTTCTTGGCGTTTAAAAGTTTTGCTTTGTGCATTCCTTTGCTTCCTGCTAGAGAGAACTCGATAGGCCTATAAGCTGCAATGTTAATTTGGTGACAACCGGCCTTTAAGGACATATTATGCCACGACCTCGCTTTGAATGCTCGTAGTTAGAAGCTACAACCATCTGAAGTTCCAATACGGCGGTGGTATTAACTCCGTCGGCTCACAACGAATACGGTCAATAATGTTAGTTCAGAAGCAACAAGGAAGATTTTTCCATCGGAAGGAATTTTTTTACCTTATTGTCACGGATTATACGACTGCAAGCATTTATTTACTCAAACGATGCAAGATAACTAATGGTAATGGTAATGTTGCTATCATAGAAACGACGCCTTCACCAACGCGATTAAAGGAATACTCAGCAATGAATTTTTTTATCGTTAGTTTAGATACTGGAATTAATGCTAACAGGCATCTGAAGTCAATGTCTGATGTTAGTGATTAATTCTTACGAATTTTTAAAACGTCTGCTATAAGCAGACAACGTGTGCTCAACTAGCAATCGCTGGAGAAAATCCTGTTTTCAATCGGGCGGCGTGACGTCATCTTTTTTTTTTTTTTTTTACCAAATTCCACAGTGTTCTCTCTTGCAGGAACCAAAGGAATGTACAAAGCAAAACTTTTAAACGCTACAAACAAGCCACGTGACTCATTAATTATTGAATAAAAATTTGGTACGCCCTCGTGCACCTGGAAACAAGCTATAAAGATTAACGATATTAGTGTCACTAGATGGCGCCACGGAAAGTTATAAAGAAATTCCTCTGGCGTTAATATCGTTAGTGACAATAATATCGTTAAAGGGCAATTACATCCATTTTGACATGCATGTTTGACTTTTGGATCACTTACACAATAACTAAACACAAGAATTGCGGTAAGAATACGTTACGTACATCCGATATAACAATTTAATTACTGCATCACCAAAACACGACACGGAGGTTGCCATTGTTTTGCTGGAACGCGCAGAAATTAATGCCGACCGACGGATCTCTTCGATTTCGACTCGCAGCCGATTGAGATAGCTGTATTGACTGTGAGGAGCTCAAGCGTATGACGGCCTTAGCTGGCCATTACACTGTCGGCCAGCTAAGGCCGTCAGACGCTTGAGCTCCTCACAGTCAATACAGCTATCTCAATCGGCTGCGAGTCGAAATTGAAAAGTGACATCTGGCGGCTTTAATTTCTGAGCGTTCTAGCAAAACAATGGCGATCGCCGTGTAGTGTTTTGGTGATGCAGTAATTAAATTGTTATATCGTACGTACGTAACATATTCTTACCTCAATACTTGTGTTTAGTTATTGTGTAAGTGATCCAAAAGTCAAACATGCATGTCAAAATGGATGTAATTGCCCTTTAATCTTCATAGCTTGTTTCCAGGTGCACGAGGGCGTACCAAATTTTTATTCAGTTATTAATGAGTAACGTGGCTTGTTTGTAGCTTTTAATAGTTTTGCTTTATGTATTCCTTTGCTTCCTGCGAGAGAGAACTCGATAGGCCTAAATTCTGCAATGTTAATTTGGTGGCAACGGGCCTTTAAGAAAGATGACATCACAGCCCTCCGTGACTCGAGTTCGCGCTATTTCTCGTTGGGAATGGAGACCTAAAATACGAAGTTGTTTTTATTTATTTTGACGTCGCTATCAAAGAGGGATTCTGTAAGTCTTAAAAGGATTTTTAGGGTTATGACCCTAAAAACCCATTTAGACTTATAAAATCTCGCTTACAGTGATAAAATCTGAGGGCGCGTTTACGCAGCGACTCGCCTTTCATTCTCGCAGCTAGAACTCATTCGCGATGGCAACGGTGACATTGCCATGGTAACAACGCTAAATGGATTAGCTAAATCCGACATCGTTTGAGTAAATAATTGCAGTTTTATAATCCGTGCCAATAATATAAAGAATTCCTCATGACGAAACAATTTCTCAAACTCCACTGAACTCACGTTATTTGCTGTTTTCGTTGCGAGGCGGCAGCCATAAAACCGCCGCTATATTGGAATATGAGATGATTTCTAGCTTCTAGCTGCGAGAATGCAAAAGCGAGTGGTTGGGTAAACGTGCCCAAAGTGTTAGGATTTAGTATTCCTTAAATTCTAGCTGTGAGAATTCAAAGCCAGATCAGGGCGTAAATACGCAGGCTAGTATAGCCTTTTTGCAAAAGCATGTTTTGCTATTCTGCTATTCACATTGCATATCAGACCGGAGGCGCTGCTGATTACACTTCCGTTGATCAACGTACGATCCAGTTTTGCTCCGATGTGTGTCATCGTATACTTTCCCATCCTTCCCAATGACTGGAAACGTGTTTTGTTTATTTTAGTTTTTGCAGCCGTACTGCAGGTTATATGACCCGTGACACAGCTCATTCACCAAGCGATAGTACAGGATATCCCGTTTTAGTACATTAACGGTGTTTTAAAAAAAGGCAATACAATCTCGTTAATGCATGTTCTGTGATTCATAAATATTCCAGGAAATGTTGAGTACACCGACAATCACATGTGAGCTAAAGAATGGCCACGTCTGCCCTATTTCCTAATTTAACAAAATTTAGTTTAAAATGTTACAAGAAAATACAAATGATTCAGTACCGACTTTAAAAAAACATGAAAAAATTTTAAAAAATAAGTTAAAGTCTAAAAATAAAATATTTAACAAAAAATTGGAATAAAAAAATTATTAACTTTCAAAAATTTAATTCGGTATTGAAAAAATATTAAAACATAAAAAATGCTAAAATTGTTTTTAAAAATTAGAATGTTTAAAATGTATCATTTTTTAGCATTTTAATGCTTTAATATTTTTTTTTATTTCTTAATTACGTTTTTGATTGTCAATTTAAATTTACATTTTTTAATTAAATATTTTATTTCTAATTTTTAAAATATTTTTCATCTTTTTTTTTAAAGTTGTACTTAATCATTTGTATTTTCTTGTTAATCTTTTCAATTCTAAGTTGTTATTCTATCTCTAACTTCACTGTTACCGTAGCTATACTATAACGATAATTTTTTGCTTTTCTGAAATATTTCATGTACTTTTTCTCCCTTTGTAACTAACAATTTTAAAAATAAGTCTGTTCATACGGCATGATTCTGGGAATCGTTAAAAGTCGACGAATCGTCGCACGACAGGACAGGACATCTGGTAGAGTCGTAACTAAAGGAGCTTCGTTTTGTTGTCGTCAGACGCCTAAACACGTCTCGCGTCAGTGTCTCATCCGGTGTGTGGTGCTCAACTCATTGCTATGGTTTTGGAGACGTCTGCAGCTCGTTGAGACAGGTTACGACAAAATGTTTTGCCATGCGACTAAATTTCTAACGGTGGCCACACACCAAATTAGATATTTGGTCTCGCGACAGCACGTTTTGTCGTAACCTGTCTCAACGTACTGCTGAGAAGTCTCCACAACCATAGGAATATGAGCTGAGTGCCACACACCGGATGCGACGTTGTCGCGAGATGTCTTTTAGGCGTCTTTAGGTGTTTCACGACAACAAAGCGAAGCTCCTTCTAGTTTCGTCTGGTGGTGGGTGTCTTCACCAGATGCGACGTCTCCCGACGTTTTGTCTTGCAACGTCTCGTCGTTGAGACATTTTTCTAATATGTCCTAAGGGTGGCCGCACACCAAAATCGACAAAACGTCATTGCAAGACGAAACGTCGCGAGACGTTGCATCTGGTGGAGAGACCCCCAACAGACGAAACTAGAAGGATCTTCACTGTGTTGTCGTGAGACGCCTAAAGACGTCTCGCGACAACGTCGCATCTGGTATGTGGCGCTCAGCTCATTGGTTTTGGAGACATCTGCTGCATGCTGAGACAGCTCTCAACAAAATGTCGTGTCGTGCGACGTTTTCTCGATTTTGGTGTGCGGCCACCCTAAGTTGGTGTGCGGCCACTAACATATAAAACAGACCGAGACAAAACATATCCGAACGGTCGAGTTATACTAGTGATATACTCTCAGGCTTCGTCGGATCGGCCAACAAATCACTGATGAAAGAAAGTAAGTAGGAATGCCAGTTTGCAAGTAGGAAAGTAATAGGAAAGTCGTTTGAAAGTAGGAAAACTAAGTTTGCAAGAAACATTTGCACTGGAATGAACATATACACATGCAAACTTATTTTCTAATAAGGTCATTATTGGAGAGTGTTCGTTTAAGTTCACTTTATGGGAAACCATTACTCAAGTTACTTTGAGTAATCCAATCGTTTCAATCATACACATTGTTTAAGTGTTTTTCACCCACTGATTTCGCCTAAGAAAATGCCTGCTATTTTTTTTACCGGGAGAATAGGTAGTACACCGTATATCCGATAGCATAGGCTCCCACTGACTTTCCACCACCGGAAAAAAAAAAGGAAATTTGGACTTGGGAATAAGGAGAAAAATAAGGACAATTTCACTGGAAAATGTAAATAAAAGTAGGCACTGATTTTCCGGTCCCCGCTTTCACATGTTTAAAAAAATAAGTGTAAAAAAAAAAAACTTGTAAAGATCGGTTAGTATTGCGTTTGGAATTACGGAATCAGTATTGCGGTCCTCGAGTAGACTTTTGCATTAATGGTTTTTGTCATTGTTTTATTGATTTTTCTTCAAAATTTTATTTAACAAAAAGGCATCCAAAAAAAAGAGGGGGGGGGGGGGCAACATGCGAGTGCCCTTGCCCGATAGTCCACCTCCCCCCCTCCCGTGTAAAATGGCATTTTGTTGAGTGTATTCTGATTTGTTGCCATGCACCAGCAACAGGACATGAAAGGGCCAGCAAGGACCACGTAATCCAGCCTCAAAGAAAGAAAAGAAAAAGAAAACAAGAAAAAAAAAGCGATGATCACCTGCAATAAAAAAATTGTAAATGTTTAACGTGGTTAAAAAAAAACAGTTCCCATTGGTCATCCAATCTGGACCTGAACACCTTTAGGCTCACTGCCATAGCAACATCGGATGGAACTCGCGATGGAAAAAAAGTACGTATGGCAGTCAGATGTGAACCCTGGAACAACCAGCTTGAGTGGATGACCTTCTGGCGAAATCAGATTACAAAAAACTAACACCTTAATGCGTTAATGGGCCTGCGCAAAGGTTAGAATTCCAGCATATAGTCCCCAGAGCATGGAATAACGCGTGCAGAACATCTTGCTTGAAAAAAAAAAGTGTTGGGCGTGGCGGAAGAGGAAACTAAAATTCCTTTTCTGCGCTAATTTATCACTAATCGAGCCCATTTGGCTTTCCATCCCGTTAGAACGAAAAAGAAAATAAAACAGAGAATATTGATAGGGAAAATAATATTGTTTGCTCGGCATGACACCAACACCAGACGCGAAAAGCGCAGTATTTGGAGAAGCATATTCTGTACACCAGGAAAAAAAAATGATCAAATTCGTTTCAACAAGTAGCACACAAAATACCCACAAGACGGAAACTTTGTACACAATCATTTGTGTGGGGGAAGGGGGGGGGAATAATGAAACAGTGAGAGGTTTTTTTAAAGAATTGATTGGGTGTCACGTGCGTTGACAACTTCCAGTATATTAGTGTGATTTTGGCCTTGAAAATTCTGGTAATGTAAGTTGGTGAATTTTTTTTTTTACTTGGACGAGAAAAAATGGTTCCTTTCCCCTTAAAAGCATTTTAATTTCCTATCTTCGCAGTTTTTTTCATTGTTTTTTGGCCTAAATCGTTGGGATCAGGTGTGTTGGGTTCAGAAAAGAAGAAAACCTCAACATTTATAGTGTGAGAACGTGTCTTTTATAGAGAAAAAGTGTCCTCAATGACGTTGATTTGTGTTATTGGCTTGCTAAGGACACGTCTCCAATGTTACGTTTCATTGGGTATAAAGAAACGTCTATCAGCTCGTTAGAGAAAGTTAGCAAATCTAATTTTGTGCACACACGTACAGAGTCGTACGGGGAAGTGCCCTTATCGAATTTGAGGATTGCAGCTAAGCGCGTGGCTCTGAAGTAATGAGTAACTGCAAAATTATTGTTGTAACCATTGTTTGTATTGTCATCTAATAATTATAACATGCTAAAAATCTAATTATAACATGCTGACGTGTTATATATGCTTATTGTTTCAGTACTTAATTGTCAGTACACATCGTTGTAGCAAACCAAAGTCTCATAGCAGAAATGAAGCAACCGCAATGACCCCCGGAAGGGGAACAATGAAAACGTGCGAGTGTGTCAATTCTTTGGCTTGAAGGTGAAACTGGGACGTTGTTGCCGCGAAAAGAAGTTGAAATTGGCACATTGTTACCTCGACTAACAATTTGCTCTGCGCTGTCATCGCAAAGGCATGTCTTAAATGACGTCATGTAGGCTACGAAGGACAGTTATTTTTCGCACGCTAATGGGAGTGGGGAAGAGCCTAAACGGGGAATGCCCGTTGGTGGGCAGTGCTTATGTTAAAGCCACTATTTGATTACGATATTGCTTTGCGAAGGGAGAGGATTGACGGAAACGGGGAGTGTAACACAAAGAAAAATTGACTGTTGCAGTGAACGATCAGGCAGCACCGCACAAATACTGGGAAACAACCACGGGTCAAACAAATCCCCGGGCGAAGCCGGGTACGATGCTAGACTACATAATAATTCTGGATCCCGGCTGAGCTGATAAGAAAAAAGGCAGTAAGGCCGGACAATCACTTTAGTCGCTTTTCATTGTTTCCGTGCGCGTGTAATGTCTTTGCTACGGTGCCTAACAATTCCTGGTGCACGTGCTATGGATTGAAAACTATCGTCCAAACCGTTGACTGTTGATGGTTAAAATTAAAGAATCCATGTTTCAGCTAAAAGCGTATAATTTTAAATCAGACTAGGCCTCGAAATTGGTAGCTGGAAACGATGCAATGGCTCATTTAATTCGTAGATGAAGGCTTTCAGAGTTGAGCTGAATTGTTTCAAAGTGGACAACAACAATCACGAGGCTCAGCATTGCTATCTTGCAAAGTAGTCATCAACAAACCTCTGTAAGTGAAAACAAATCAATAATATGCCATTGTTAGGCCATCATAGGCCACCGATTTACTTCCTTCCTCTCCTAGAAAAGAAAAAATGCCAGTGCATCCGTGCTAAAGCATCCGTAATTATTTAATTCGCAGATGAAAGCTTTCAGAGCTGAACTCCAGGCAAACGGGAAAACGGGAAAACGCGTCCCGACCTGAGCCTAGTCTAAGAAATGGCTGGTGGCCTCGCAGAAATCCAGGACTGTCCGGTAATTGGTTCTTGCTCTTCCGGCAGCAAGTGGGATGCCTAACACTTCATTGAGGCAACTGCAGGTCCTCAGCGCAACCCGCTGAAATTGGGCCGACCGCCTATATTCCAACTAGAAATGGCTTACCGTCTCAGTGGCCTCACCACACAAACACAGAGGTGACACCCTCCACCCCAACCGACACATGTGAGCATTGAGGAGCGCATGCCCCGTCCGAAGTCGAGACAAGAGCCCAGCATCATGCCTGGAGAAACACCCGAGAGGAGCAGGTACAGACACAGACGGGTGCAAAGCTTAGAGTTGCCTACCGTTCACACCGCCATCCCACTCCGCCTGCCACTCAGCTGAGGAAAGTGCCTAAAGTATGAGACACAAGTCCTGATGGGCTTGGGGACACGTGACTAAGTCCCTGCTGTCAGCTCTGGAGAGGGCATCCGCAGCCTCATTGCCAACAATTCCGCTATAGCCAGGAACCCAATGGACAGAGACAGCACAACCTTCAAGCTCTGCTTGACGAAGCTTAACCCCAATCGCAAGGGCCAAAGGGTGATACACCCTTAACGACTGAAAAGACCGCTTGATCCCCGCTGCAGAGTCTAAGAAAATCCCCAGATGATGCACCCTTAGGTCCAGGCCAATATCGAATGCGACAGACAGCGCCACAAGCTCCCCCACAAAACTCGACAGAACAAAGTGGAGCTGCCGTAAGTAGCACAACTTAAAATCCTAGACAAACACACCCATTCCACTTGACCATGTATCCCGGCAAAAGGAGGCGTTTCAAAAGACACGAACTTTCCCATCCACAGTCATGGCTGGGGACCCCCACCCAAGGTGAAACACACTTACAAGCCCACCACACCAGGGACTTGGCGGACGGACAACCATGGGCAACCGAAAATTCTTCAGGCAGTCTTCCCCCAGCAAGGAGGCACCCAGGCCCAGCGAACCCAATCGCTGCATTCAGGCCCAACAAGCCATAATCGCAAATATTTTTTTTTTTGCAACAGGATCTGCCCTGCCCCTAGCCACGGCCCGAAGGCAAACGGGGCCATAAGCTCCCTCACCTAATGCCGGAACCGGGGTGGATTAAGGCGCTTACCCAGTGACAGTTCACAGACAAGCATTTACGACAACCTGCACCCTTTCCGACGCCCTCACACTCGTAGCAAGAAATGGCAAATGGTAGTCAGCTGCTGACGTAATGTATACTCTGTAAAAGGTCGACAGGACAGCTCTCTTGGCCAAAAGTCTCTTGGAGGAGAGAACCCTGAGGGTCCTATGCCTCGACACCAGCACCTCTCTGACCACCTCCACCTCCTCAGACCACCTCCACCTCCGCAGACCACGTCGGCTGGCAGTCCAGATGGACACCAAGGTAACGAATGCTCTGGGATGCAGTCACCACGACAGAGCCAACATGCATCGTCACCGGGGCAAATGGGGACTTTGAAAACACCACAAGCTCCGTCTTAGCCTGCGACAAAGCCAGACCCCTAACTGCCAAAAGATCTTGCCCTCGTGCAACAACAGTTTCCAACTCCGCCAGGAGGAGGGAACATCCTGCCTAACCAACCACACCACGACGTCATTGGCATAAGCCACCACGTTGGTTATGAGAGCGAGCTCCATCAGAACCTCGTTGGTGGCTACCGCAAAGAGCAGAGGACTTAGACAGCTTCCCTGGGGTAAGCCACGGTTCGTGCAACTAGCTCTAGACCAATAACCACCCACCCTGGTCGCATAACTCCGATTACGGAGAAGACCCTGAATAGCCTTGATGAGCTGGTTCCCAGTGCTCATGCTCCGGAGAGACCCTTCAACCCAGTCGAAGTCGACTGTATCATAAGCTCTGATATCCAAAAACACTCCAGCTACACAGCGACCATCCACCCAGGCTTCTCTGATGCTTGAGAAGAGTACAGCATTCTGGGCACCTCTGTGTATGTGAAAGCCAAACTGCCTGTCAAACAGCCTACCACTGCACTCAAGATGAGTTCCAGACGCCCCGCCAACATGCGCTCATAAACCTTGCGAACACATGAGAGCAAGACGATAGGCCGATAACTAACCACCGAGGAGTGAGGCTTCCCCCTCCCCAAAACGGGGGTAAGGATAGAAAATAGCTAGGCTTCTGAAACAAGGGAACCCGCAAACCTAGTTCGCAAAAGGCAAGTAGGTCCTGGTGTGCCTCTGCCCCAAGATCGACCAACTGCCGATAAGACACTCTGTCCACACCCGATGCACCACCGATCCTACAGGATGCAAGAGCAGCATCTAGTTCGACACCCTCTAATGGGCTGTCGGGCTGTGAGCAGCCCACATATAGCCAACACTCGGCTGAAGTCTAGGAGTGGGCCTGGGCCCCAGAGGAACTGCCGACTCAACCACAGGGGGCCCGTCCAAGCCCGACACACCAGCCGGCGGAACAGCAGGCACACCATCCACAGCCACAACACCAGACTCTGCAACAGCACCAGACACGGAAACAGCAGTTTGACCAACTAGAGGCACACCACCACTCTATCTCTCACGCACATCAACACTTGCACCACCTGCGACAGCTGCTTGACGGTCGGTGCGCTTTCGTACGTGCGTGCACGGGGAGTTGCGAGGAAACACAGAGTTACAAATGGAACAGAACACGTTCGGACAAAATTAAGAAACGTAATCTCGCATTCCACAATGAAGGCAACGCAGGGCTCTGTTAACACCAACGCCAGGACTCCATTAACACCAACAACATTGGGCACATCATCGAGCACAACCGAACTTCTAAGTCGAATTACTACGACACTGACCCCAGTATGGCAGTGGGTTAGGCCATTAATTCCGTGGAACTCATGCTCGTGGCTCAACACTTCCACATAGTCCGACAGCGCACACTCAATATCCGAAGCAGTGGTCACCAGGGGAAGCCAGTGGATCCTCACACGGAGGAGACGCTCGTGGAGGTCTAAACACTTGCCGCATACCCATTCAAAGACAAAACCTTCGCCGCCACCACCTTCTGCTTCGCCGTCACATCTGAGAAACTGACTTGGAAAACGTTATTCGCTCGAATCCAACAAATTCCCGAGACGTGATTTAAACTGACCAGATCTGCAAGGGCATTCCTTACATGTACAGTGAAGAAGGCTTACCCGCCTGTTCAGCAACAATCACTACTGAACTGTGCATGTCGTAATTGGAAAATCCGTCCCTGTGCAACCTCTTTACCCAGGTCAAACTCTAATCATCCAAACCCAGTTTAAAATCAAACAGATTGGTGTCATCCCCGCCGTTAGCAACCAAACCTGCCCGACGCCTGTGGACAGCACCAGCAGATGAGGACGACCGTTTCTGTACAGTAAGACCTGGATCACCTCCCGCCTAACATAACCTCCATCTTCAACCAAACCCAAAGATACATCATTAGCATTAGTTGCATTAATAACAGCATTAGTATTGCCATTTGCGTTGTCCACATTGTCAGGCTGTTCATTGTTGAGCCGATCATTGTAGCCAATCTCTATGTTAGGCTCCTGGTTCAATGGCTGGCTCAAACTACCATTTTCAACATTACCGCCCGACACACCAAGCAGATTCAAGTCTAGTTCATCAATAGCTCTTTGTTCAACCAGCTCCAGCACCCTTGCATGCACTCCATCTGACACAGAACCTGAGTCTATATCCCGCTGCTCCAGCACTCTGTCACGCTTCAAACGCAACAAAAGGTTCGTGATTTTCCGTTTTTCGGCGTCCGCCATTTATTTATTTATTTATTCATTCTTAAGCTGAGCAGAAGCCATTATGCTATGCGCTCAATATACAAATGGACTACTACTTACGAACTACTTACTCTACACACTCGTATGGCCAGCTCCTACCACACCTCCTCTGTTACCTACAATTCAAACCGCCGAGTGGCGATGCAGAACCCCAGTACTGCCCGAAGGCCACGGCCCGAGTCACTTTCCGCACCCAGGACCTCCACCAACGTGCTCCCATGAAGCGCAATCCTCCTTACGTGGTCCCACTGCCTACACTCCAGTAGAAAGTGCGATACTGTCGCTTCCGGTGCCCCACACGCGCAGGCCGGGGAGCCCCTCCAACCCAGCCGGAATTTGGCGTCCGCCATTGCTACGGTGCCTAACAATTCCTGGTGCACGTGCTATGGATTGAAAACTATCGTCGAAACCGTTGATTGTTGATGGGTAAAATAAAAGAATCCATGTTTCAGCTAAATGCGTATAGTTTTAATTCAAACTAACCTGCGTTGTAAATTTCGAGGCCAACTCGAAATTGGCAGCTGGAAACGATGCAGTGGGTTATTTAATTCGCAGATAAAGGCTTCCAGAGCTGAGCTGAATTGTTTGATTGATTGATTGATTGATTTATTACGCAGAAAATTGGTCCAGGACCACGCATTCCGCGACTAACTACATATAATAACAGAGAAAACTATTGAACAAAGAGAAGCACCCCGGAGGGCAACAAAAGTAAGGAAGCTGAATTGTTTCGATCACTATTTTATTTGAGGCCGTAGCTAAATGCTGTACGCCCCAACACAAAATACTACACACAAGATCTGCACAAGACAAAATAGCCCAACAACTACCTCCACTACAACCAAGTCCGGACCACACGCACCAACGCACTAGAGCACACTACCAGACGCTAGACCTAGATCAGGAGCACCCCCATCAAATCTCTATCCCTATACGCCTGCAGAATCTCGCAACTGCCCGCAACTTCGCTACTGGATTGTGACCCATGGACTGCGAAAGCAAGTCATGCAACAGCGGAAGCTCGCGAGTCCAGGGATCCAACAACACACGCCACTGTGCATACTGTGGACACAGGAGCAGGACATGTTCCGGTGTCTCCTCAACAAGACAGAACCGACAGACTGGAGAACTGACCCACCCAAAATGATGCACATGGGCACGCAGGAGCGAGTGGCCAATCCGTAATCTTGAGAGCGTTCTCGCATCACCATACCCCAACCTCTCCACATTGGATTTGACACAACACTCCGGGTTCACCTCATGAAACCGCCTGCACACCGGCAACGAATCCCAGTCAACTTGCCACATTCTCAAAGCCCAACGCCGGACAAGCGGCTTGCGCATCTTGGCAGAAAGCACTGGACTTATTTCCGGGCAGTCCGTAGACAACGCGTCCCGAGCTAACCCATCCGCTTGCTCGTTACCCCAAACTCCACTATGACCCTTTACCCATCGGAATGCAACTACACTGGAACGTGTAGCCATCCAGAATTTCCACGCTATCGTGTACACCAGCGGGTCAGCAACATCAAGATGCCGCCAACAACGCCGGAGGTGCGAGAAACACGATAGCGAATCAGTGATCACGGAGAAGGACGGTAGGTCAAGGTCCAACGCCACATCAAGTGCTACCGAGACCGCTAACATTTCACACTCGGTGCTGGAGGAAACAGCCGCAACTTTCCGCCGGAGCGATACCTTCAGCGACGGGACGACCACACCGATGCCCCCCTCATACCTTGACAGCACAAAGGATGCGTCACAGAATACATCACAGCCTTCCAGCGGGCTGTCTGTAATCATATCTAAATCCGGACACCACGACCACGGGCTGTATGGCACCACACACCCTACAGGAATAGAGCTGCCAGTTACTTGCCGGAGGAGGCTAATCCCTTTACCCCCCTCTCCCAACACACCGCACGCCTTATCACTAAGACAACAGTAGTCAGCCAGGATCTTCCCAACCGGGTCGCGCACACCTCTACCCATATTTCGAAGGCACAGCATCACCAATAGTTCCTGTGCACGAATAGCCAGGGGCGGCTCACAACACTCGACCCACATGGCTTGAACAGGCGTAGAACTGAGGCAGCCAGACACTACTCTAAGACATACATTTACTGCAACTTGCAGAACACGCAGATGGCGCTGAACTCCACACAAGAAAGGCAAGTGGTAATCCACTAGTGAGCGGACGAACGTCCTGTACACTGCTAGGAGTGTCCCTCTCTGTACCTCATTGCCCACTGCCAAAGCTTTAATTACAGATGAACGCGCCAGGATCTTGGTTCTCAGAGCTCCAACATGCTCGTTCCATTCTAGCATTGAGTCCAATGCAACCCCTAGATACTTGACCTTCTTTTTAGGCTCAATCACTTGATCACCCACTCGTACAACAACCCTTGGGTACTGGACAGAACTCGACCGAGAGAAAATAACAACCTCCGTCTTCGCAGGCGCCAACAGAAGACCACGATCACTGAGAAGAGCACCAATGCGGTCTAGTGCTCGTTGAGCACAATCTGTCATAAGGGCCAAATCTGTCCCCACAAACCAGACTGCCACATCGTCCGCATAGCAGACAATGTTCGCCGAAGCACCAAGTTCAACAAGCACATCGTTAATTGCTATGGCAAACAAGGTTGGGCTGAGGCAACTCCCTTGCGGAAGGCCCCTGCATGTCTTAGCCTCAGCAGACCAATACCCATCCACCCGGGTTACAAAACACCGCTCACCCAAGAGGGCAACAATGGCTCGTGCCAACCGTAGATCAACTCCCATCGCAAGAAGTGAAGCTTCCACCCATGCAATTGACACAGTGTCATAGGCCGCCTTGATGTCAAGAAAGACAGCCAAGACTACCTGACCCTGTGCCCATGCCTCCCTAATACCGGAAAGGAGGAACAAAACAGCATCTTGAGCACTCCTGTTGGGACGATACCCAAACTGAACAGATGCCAGCGATTCGTAGTACTCCATGTGCCAACTGAGTCTACGAATCAACATCCGTTCATAAACCTATCGCAAGCACGAGAGTAACGCAATAGGCCTATAGTTGTAGAGGTCTGACCTATTACTACCGGTCTTATGAACCGGAACAAGAACAGTATACATCCACGA
The DNA here is from genome assembly GCA_023313725.1 of Lithobius niger. Taxonomy (NCBI): domain Eukaryota; kingdom Metazoa; phylum Arthropoda; class Chilopoda; order Lithobiomorpha; family Lithobiidae; genus Lithobius; species Lithobius niger. The sequence continues at coordinate 73,468 of JAHWFP010020198.1, forward strand.
TGAAGGAGGCACACCGCCGTCTAGAAGGCCCTGAAACAACACAAGAAGAGAGTCAATTCCCTCTCTCCTCATACACTTTAGCAAGTCATAACGAACACCATCAATACCAGGAGCACTACAGCTTCTGCATGCAGAGAGGGCCGCTACCAGCTCAGCCCTCTCCCACGGCAAACCTCCAACTGGCGACATAACAACAGAAGGCTGACACGGCGGAGCAATACCACAAGAGAGAGCATAGACACTGGCAAACCGGTCATTGAACGCATCTGCCATGCTCTCTCCACGCAGCACTCGCCGGTCCGTACTAGTAGCTTCCTTGCTGTAAACCCATGACACCGTCGTCCTGTTGCTTTGCGGACGCAATGCTCGCCATGCTTCAACCAATGTGGCAGATGTGCCAATCTGAGAACACAGCCTCTTACTATGCCCACACTTCTCACGCAATAACAGAGAATGCGATTCTCTCGCAACTTGCTTATACGCATTCCAACGCTCATCGCAGGGACATCGCTTCCATTTTCTGTACTCCTTCCTCCTTTTTCTAACCGCTACCGTGCACACGTGCGTCCACCACACAGGACGACTACGCTCACACGCCGAAGTTCTCTGTACCCACTTACATCGCTTACCACTTTCCTGCTGTACACAAATATTGGATGCAACCCACTCAGCAAGAAGACCATTGTCAACCGATGGTCGACCGCGGCAGCCCGCTTCACGTCTGCTCATATGCTGACTGCGGGGGAGCAGGATCACAGGGAAGTGATCACTCCCACGCAAATCATCCGACACTGCAAACGAGAAGCTAGAAGCAATACTAGGCGTGCACACAAAAAAGTCTAACACAGACTCATACACTCTCCCTTGCTGCCACCGAACGAACGTTGGTGTACCGTTTTGAATTATTTGCAGGCCTAACCTATCAATTGCGTCCGCAAGACGTTTCCCTCGCGCATCAACTTGTAACGAGCCCCAATCGTAGCTGTGACCATTAAAATCACCCCCAACTACAACTGGTGATGAAAATTGCTGAAACCATGCAACCCACTCAACTGTTGTCGGATTGCGCGTCGCATGCAAAAATACAACCGTAACCCAACAACCTAGCATCCAGACTTTTAGAGCAACCGCATCAATGCCGTCAACGGGATAACAAATCGGGACTAAGAGAAACGGCACCGACCACTTAACAAAAACCCCCACTTTCAGTCCCGAAAACATAAAATCCGCCCCCCATGCCGACGCATCAAACCCTTGCATGTTGTTGGCTTCCTGGACTCCTAAAATACTAGCATGCTCCATAAGCTGCTGCACCTCATGTAACTTACCCCTAACTCCTCTCGCATTCCACGTCACCATCGCAATACCAGTGAACTTAAATATTAGGTTAGGTTCCTCCAACCATATCCCCCCTCATCTCCTGATCTATTTCTAACTCCTGACTACTTACTATTGACTGACTATCATCAATAGACACACAGATTAAATGTTGTTGCAATCCATCATTTGCAATGGAGCAATCTTCCATGGCTTGACTTTCACATGGGGATCGCACACACTCTTCTTCCACCAGTTTGTTCGCTAGTCCCTCTTCCATCTCTTCTTGACTTACTTCTACATCAGCACTCTGAGATTCAACAACAGGAACCGATACGGAGCACTGATCAACGAGTTGGACTAGCTTTTTCCGTTTGCGGCCCCTTTTCTTTCTTTTGGCTGGAGGTGTCATCCAAGGACCATCACTCGCATCCCCTCTGCTTGTTGCCACCTTTTCTTGCTCGTTGACATACCCTTGCACACCACTTTTACCTGCAATTGCCATAGCACTCGACCGACTTTCTTGCTTCCGCAATTCTGCAACGTTTGAAGCGGCCAAATGGTCTGGGGCCCCAACATGCATGGTCATCTGCCCCTGGGAAACTCCTTGCAATCGCTGAGTAGACACTGCCTGTCGCTGCTGCTGCTGCTCAGTGGCACCCTCCATCCGCTGCTGTTTACGCTTTTCCGCCTCACGTAACGCATCTTGCAAGTGTTGACAGAGCTGCCGCGGGTCGCGCCACACACCGCACGTTTGGCACGCGAGGCTCATGCACGCGCGACGAAAATGGCCGCGCATCGAGCAGCGAAGGCACTTAGGCGCGCGCTCATCAACAATTACTAGAGTCTCAATCCCACGAATCACAACTTTATCAGGCACATCTTCAATTGTCATACCCTCTCGCAGGCGCAACGTCACAAGTCTTATGCCTGTCTCACATGCAACTTTACCCCGGACTACTAGTTTCTCAAATGAGTGTTTCTCAAGGATAGCAATGCGGGCCAACCCAACTGCAATTTCTTGGGGAGTAATACCTCGGGGGAGCCAATGCAGCCGAGCCTGCACAGTATACTCGTGCAGGTCATGGAACTCAGCACGGCACTCATTCACATCTACATTAGCACGCAGAAGTCGTTGTTTTGCAGCTACAGAGCGTACTTCAATTTCAAAAGCGTGGCTCGCCCTGAGAGCATTAACAGCAACTACCTCTTCTGGCCCTACCACACTTTCCACCGCTATGTAAATTTGGGACGTATAATACGGCCGCCCCGCTACACCGCACAACATCACTACTGATTTGGGCATAGGTACATTTACCAGTCCTCCACCATAGAGTTTCTTCAGAGCCTGCAGGTTGCGAGAGCGCTGCTGTGGCTGCACCACCATTGAATTGTTTCAAAGTGGACAACAACAATCACTGCTGAGGACGAGGTTGATCATTGCTATCTTGCAAAGTAGTCGTCAACAATCAAACCTCTGTAAGTCAACACAAAAACAATAATGAGGCATTGTTAGGCCACCCTAGGCCGCCGATTTACTTCCTTCCTCTCCCAGAAAATAAACGGTGCATCCTGTGATTTCAGCCACTGGATGCGCTGATTGAGTGAGTGATGCCAACAAAAATCAGCGTGCCTAACAATTCCTGGTGCACGTGCTATGGATTGAAAACTATCGTCGAAACCGTTGATTGTTGATGAATAAAATAAAACGAGCGAATATCTGCGGTAAATTGGCTACACCTCACGGATATGTGTTTTAATGCTAAGGTGTGACGTCGAGCTAATTTTATCGTGTTATTAGAGTTTTTTAAAGACTTGTTTCAAGGATTTAAGATTTTTTACATGCGACTTATGTAAATTCCTGAACGGAAGTTCCGGTTTAGAAACGGGGTTGGAAGCTTCCTGTGCCGACCGAAGGGGAGAGACGCTGCGTAATACCGATGTTTGTGTTTAAGGTAAAACTGTATTTATTTCTACTTTAATAGTTTAAATAAGATGAAGTTTAAATAAGATGAGTGTATAAAATGCGCTATTAGCTTGAGTCTCATAGGTTTTTGTGTGTTTAGGAAGTGTCAGTAGCGTAGTTTTCGTACCGTCTGAACGAATGATTGCCGGTCATTCTGGGCCATTCCTCCGAGGGTGGGGGTCTAGCATAGTACGCGAGTTTTTTTTTTTCCGTGTTAGGCTAGAAAGAAAAATGTCGCAGGTTGTAAATGTGCCTGTGTATGCTGGTTGCATTTTTGATGTGTACGGTAATTTTACAAAGACGGGTCATATGTCACATGGTGGAGCAGGGGTTGTGTAGACCGTGTAAAAGTGTTATATTGTCAAAAAAGTGTGGGTTATCAATATTAACCCACGGTGACGTGTGTGGGTTTTCAGATTAACCGTATATAACGACTACACTTTTAGCATGGGGATGTATTAGCGTGACGTCACCACCGTGCATTAAATACTGATACAAACTTATTACTAATCAGGCCATTTAGCTTTCCGTCCCGTTTGTTTTTAACAGTAATTTTCCCGCAAAGGTATCTTGCTTCACTACATGGCCGCATTAATCTGTTGGAAAGTGAAACAGCGAGTCCTCCGCTTGGTGAAATTTGACTGAAGACAAATGAGACTAAACCTGAACTCTGACGACATGAACAACGGTAACAACAATTTTAGTAAAGCAACAATACAGTCACACAGTTTAGCATGTACTTCAGCGTGACGTCCGTTCATCAACTTGGCTGCGTGTCATTAGCGTGTGTTTAGATATTTGTTTTGTTACTGGTGGGCATTGTTGGTCAGATAGTTCACAGCCCCCCCCCCCTGTCAGCCCACCCCCCCCTACCAACCACCAAAAAATAAAAACATGACTTTATTTTTTATTTTATTAGATATTAATATAACATTCAATATTGCATACTAATTGACAGTGTATGTGTAGCATAATTTATTTTGTGTGTTTATTGGGCGCATTTTACTAATAATTGAAATGCACAGAAGTTTAGGCTACCTTACATTCAAGTTGAATAAAACGGAATAAAAGTGCCTAAAACTGCTGCCTTGAAAAAAAAAGTTCTGGTCTACTCTTTTTTTCAAGTTTGCCCGCTGTCAGCCCAAAACAATTAAGTCCTGGTGCCTTCACGCCGGTGAGGTGGGAGATATTGCTGCGTAGTTTCTTGAGGGAAGTGCCAGACCACTGAAGGCCGCAAAGAGAAGATTGGGGGGGGGGAGGGAGCGTTAAGAAGTTACCTTAAAAACGCTGCAACAGGAAGAAGTTTTAATGAGGTGTCATGTCAGAAGAAAATTACAAACCACTGTATCCAAAGCAAAACTCTTACTGAGAGTGGCAACTTGAAAGAATGTAAAAAAAAAATCTGGTCCTAAACAAGCTACTGAGAAGCTCAACTTATTTGTAGACCCTTATCAATTTTTATGTGTGTGTGGGTGTGGAGATAGGCTTCATACATGTCTAGTAGACAGAAGCCACCCTTAGTTTTCCAGACAGTTATATTAAGAAATGATTACTGGTTCAATCCAATCATGAACCTTAACGTCAACTGATAAAACCTCGACTTTATGTTTGGCTGGTAAAAAAAAAAAAAAAAACCCTTTTGAACAAAATGAGTCTTCTGAGCAAAAAAAGACGAACCCTTTTTATTATGTCGCATGACGAGGAAATGGATTCGGGGAAAACTTTTCTTTTTTTTTTTTGTCAAACCACACAACAAAAATAGGTTTCTTGAGTGACCTATACCCTGAAACCAGCGACGTGCACCTTGTGCGCATCCAATCCTGTGATCCTGAGCAATCATGGAATTTCTTAATCACAGGGAAATGCTAGGAAAGCCAAGAATGTAGTTTCATTTCCGTCGTGCACAAAACCCCCATCTGCTTTTGTGTTCTCGGCATTCTCCTCTGGCCGATTGCATGTTCTGTTGCCCTGCAGCGTCACCCACCCGAATACGTAAGAATCGACAGTCCAACTCTTCAGGCCTTTTCGGAAGTAAACCCTGCTGATTAGAAGACGGTGAGGTACCAAATCAACAACGGAAAAGGCCACCTCAGTGGATTGTGTTATTTCCAGCGGACGCGTTTTCTATAGTAGGGTAGTGGTAAAGAAAGAGAGAAGAATAAAACACGAGGTGAAGGGTAAACGAAGCAAGCATTAAAGACTGGCCTTGTGAGGATACAATCTATATAACTAAGATCGTTATGTTTGTTTGTTTGTGTGTGTCTGTCTCCAGATCACCAAGATTCCCACTACTAATTCTTATTTCTTTTGTTTGTGCGTCCAGACGGAATGTCTGCCAAACGGAATTGTCTGTTCTGTATAAGTAATGATTCAAACTGTGTTTTCAACAAAGAGGCACAGTACGGGTGACGTCATATGTTTTTCCAGTCACAATATTGTCATGCAAACGAGATTTCGGCCTCTATGTCTCTTAACCCTGAATCTAACTAAATCCAATGAATGTTTGGCCTACCATTGGGTAAAAAGTCTTTTTGTCCAAGTTTTAGTATTCTGTACAGCCGAAACGCTGAGAAGAGTAGAGCAATGACTTTGTCCCTCTAGTCTGTCTGTCTGTTGATTTTTTAAACTCCAGAACGGTACCGGAGAGAGACAAACTGTTTTTATCATTAGGCTCAGCACCAAAACTTAGTTAAAAGGAATTTAAAAAAACAACCGGAAGTATGAAGCGGAAGTGGTCCACAACTGACCGGAAGTGGCCGACAAATGAGCACATTGTCCATGGAATGGTACCTAGAGACAAATGGTTTTCGACATTAGATTCAGCATCCAAAAATTATTTAAAAGGAAAAAAAAACCGGAAGTATGAAGCGTAAGTCAGGTCCACGAGTGACAAGAAGTAGGCGACAAATGAGCCCCTTATCTATGGGAATGGTACGAGATAGAGACAAACTGTTTTCTCCATTAGATTCAGTGTACAAAAATTAGCTAAAAGGAATAAAAAAAACCCGGAAGTATGAAGCAGAAGTGACCAACTAGTGACCAGAAGCGGCCAAGTAAGTCCATTATGTATGGAATGGTACCAGATATAGACAAACAGTTTTCACCATTTGGTTCGGCTTCCAAACATTAGAAATGAATAAAAAAAAAACACCGGAAGCATAAAGCGGATGTGTCCACAACTGACCGGAAGTGACTTTTCCTCAAGTGACCATATGACTACACAAACGTCTGCGCTCTTTTCCCGTACACTGTGCAGTGACACAACTCCTACAGCAGTTTGCTGCATGCCTATGTCAGGTATAAGTCACTAAGACCTATAGATGACGAAATGACGCACGCAAAGAAACAGCACACCATGGTAGATTAGTACACAGCGGGCTACCTAACGCGCTGCCAAAAAAAAAAAGCCACTGCCAACTCCGGGCTACTGCCATTATCGCTCAAATCGCTGAAAAAAGTTATTATGAATGTTTTATTGCCAATCTATAATTTTTTGGGGGTTGTGTCTGAACGATGGATGTTCACGTCCAACGGGAACATACAATCTACAGGATGGTGAATAACCTTTGTCCAGGGGTCTGTATAGAAAAGGAGGTTGGATGTATCTTATAACTGAAACTATTTTCTATTAATCTATTCTTTTCTCGTTCTTTTGCAGTAAATAAACCATGGCTAACGTACTGAATGACACTGAAGACCAGCGTTTTATGGACCGAATAAGAGCAAATGTATACAGTTATTTTTGAGCATCTATTACGTACTTATACGAAAAGATTGGGTGCTGTAAGGGCAACCAATGGCGGACATACGTCATATACTAGTTATTTTGGGGTGTAGAATTCATTATTGAAGCTAAATACAATCGTTGCATTCATACTTTGTTTTTCATTATGGTTCCAGACCCCTGGACAAAGGTTATGCACCACCTTGTACTGTGGTTTTGTTAAAGCTTGCAGCAAGCGAAGGGATGCATCAAGAAATGTTTTTTTAGGAAAGAAACATGAGCTAAGTGTACGCAAATTATTGTGTACATCCTCAGGCAATCTTTCAAGTCGCTGTAAAGGATTATCGTGAAGGTTTTATTGGCAATCAAATTTTAATCGATGGAATGCATTTATCGATTAAAATTTGATTTCCAATAAAACCTTCACGATAATCGTTCACGATAACATGTTATGGGCGTATCACTATACCTACCTGCCGACTTGTGTTTTCAGTTAAATCCGCCATAACTATGGAAACGTGACCATATTTGCTGTAGATGATCAAATTTTTCATTGATGGGAAGTAGTCATCTTGTTTCCGCAGCTGCAGAGCTAGCACCTTTTTTGTTGCTGCATGGGGCTATTTCTAGCACCAGTACTGCAATTTAGGAGGGTGCAAACGATGCAAGGCCCCTCAGATCCAATGCCCCCCAGGCAAGGTGGGGGGGACTAAATTCAAAGAACTATATAAACTATATAAAACAGGCCACAATCTTGAACCCTAATATGCTTATAGAATTTTGGAGCCCTACATTTTACTCTTGCACTCCCCTTTAGAAAGAGCTGGTTGCGGCACTGCTCAGCACTGGACGAAACGAGGAAAAGAGACACGTCCGCTACATGCAGCAATGCAACTTGCAGCTAAATTGTAGGGAAAAGAAACAGCCTTTTAGCGAACTACTTTAGCACTGCGAGGAAAAGAAAAGCACACTATGTTGCTGCGTGGCTGCATCTAGCACTGCATGAAACGAAGGAAAAACATGTACGTGTCCAAGACATGACGCACTGCAAATTACAGAAGGTTGAAAGTAAAAGAAACGGCTTGTGAGGGAAAGAAATGCACGGGATTTCTACGAGGCCGTGCTCACTCTTTTGCTCGTTCATGTGACACAAACAAGTGTGAAATGGCGTTGTGGGGGGCCAAAAGTTCGTGGTTTATTAACCACGGTATGTACAGACTAGCCCTGGGCGACAAATCACTTTGTTTCGAATAACGCTCGTGGCGGAGAAATTAAAGAGCTGAAAATACGGGGAGTTAACAGGGAAATACAAATGCAAGTGGGAGGTTTTTGTCTCCCTGGAACGATTTCTTCAAACATTAAAAAAAAAAAAAAAAAAAACATTCGTGTTTACTTCATCTTGACAACCTTACATTACAAAAAATAGTGAGGAAAGAAGATTCGTGCGCTGCGCAGACATAGAAAGTTGTTGCTAAAAATAGACAGACGAATGGATATTTTTGTGAAGCTGTCTTCTGGACGATGGTTTTAATCTGAAGCATCCATTAGGCCTAATCAGGACGGGTCAAGCAAGCTGTGTTTTATGAACCAAGTCAACAACCATGGTAGAAACTCCCTCACTAAAACGCCCCTCCATGCTCGCGGGTCAAAAACGAGCACTAGAAAAGAAAGAGTCGTTTCCTCCCTTGCTTCCGAAGGCCAAACACGATCTCAAGAAGCCGAACTTCGGACAACAAACAGGGGTCGAGGTGATCTTGCAGATGGCGAAGCGTGCTCGCCTGATGATGGCCGATTGACTTGCAAAGTAATGCAGGCCAGGGGAAAACACCGACAGAATATCGATAGTGTTTGCATCCACCACTGGGACTTAACCCCTTTATTGCTTAACCCCTCCGGTCGACTGCTGCAAAGGTTACTGCTGAGCATTTTAGATGGGTAAACTTTCGTACCGGTACGTTTATTTGTGCAGATGTGCAGATCACGTATCAGTGGCGTAACTACTGTGCTTCTCCGGTTGATAAAGTCACGGACCCTGCGGCGTAAAAGGGCCCCCACCCACTACCCACTTGAAAAAAAATATTACAATCATAGACCATGGTAGAGGATCCAGTCCTGGACACTTTAACGTCGTTTAACTGATGCAAAAAAACAGTACTTGCTACATGTAACAACACTTCATGAAGAAGTGTTGTTACCAAAATATTTGCTACCAAAATACACCTTGTAGTTGGTCTTAAACTTGCACGTTTACAAAAATACAGGTAATTTATTAACGTGACTGAACTACAAGAGTAAAGACGGAACGAAACGTTAAATTTTTAGAATAAGGGTCTAAAAGTCAAAACCTAGAAGGAACACGGACAAGGTTAAACAGTAAAGGTCTAGGTGTAAAATTTTGTAAGAGGTTGGTAAGCATTAGACCCTTACTACCCGGTGGTCAGAAATAAATTACCCGGTGGTGCACCCGTGGAATAGCCTTCCATCCGGGCTGGTAAATTCTTCCAGTCTTTCCATGTTTAAACGAGGTCTTAAAGAGGCTGACTTGTCCAATTTTTTAAAGTGTTTTTGACATTTTCTGTTATGTTTTATTTGTTGTTGTTTTTTGTTATTTTTATTGCTCTCTTCGTAATTTTTTAGTAAAATCTTAGGTTGGGTATTAGTGGATCTTGCTATCCCTTCTCAGTCCTATTTACCTTTTTCTTGGTAAATAAATCTTTATTTATTATTAAATACATTTTTACGAAAAACTGGAAATCCTCCTACAATGACCCATGTGATGATCCAGTGGTAGTATGGTATACGTTTGCTGCTTTGCTTTATGTTGGAAATTATTTTTCGATTTAGTAACGTGGCAGGGTATTCGCAGTAGAGAGCATTACTGGTTATCGACTACCGTAAATCTTCGAAATATAATAAAAAATTTTAAGGCATGAAAAGACACAAAATGACAAACTTCACATGAAAATTATGTTCTTAAAGTTCCATAACAAGATTCTAAGAACAAAGAAAACCTGCTACAACCGTTCATACACACGTTCTGTCCGAATAGAGTAGAAATAAGCTAACCACCGGGTAGTAAGGGTCTAATGCTTACCAGTCTCTTACAAAATTTCACACCTAGACCCTTACTGTTTAACCTTGTCCGTGTTCCTTCTAGGTTTTGAGTTTTAGACAGTTACTCTAAACATTTAACGTTCCGTTATTGTTTATTAATCTAGTAATGGACAGAAACATTTTTGTAAGTTCCTGTTTTGGACAGGTAAAAGGTACCAGTTGTGGACAGTCCCAAATAGGATGCCAAAAATATCTGTGTAAACTGTTTTAGAAAACTTTGAACGAATGGGAAGGGTCGAGTCTTCCCGGGAGTGTTGGGCATGGAGGTTCCTCTGAGGTGGATAGTAGGGGTAGGCACCCTCGTAAAGGAAGCTGGGGGTAGTGCCGTAAGCTTTTCCGGCATGGTCCAGCTGCCATATTTTTAAGACATACGCTTAAATTTTGAAATATTTTCCTGCAACTTAGGTATGGAATTTTCATAAAAATCCCTTCCAAATTAAAAAAAATATTTGTTTTTTATTTTAACAAAGGCCTCGTAAGTTCTTCTGTGGGGTTCTTCCCGTTGATCCCAGTGTTCCCGAGCGGCCTAATGCGACACTGCATTGCTGTGAAAGTTTTTTTTTAACGAAATGATTGATACTGGTAAGTCTTGAAAATATTTACGATAATGTAATTTTAAAAAATGGTTGATAGCAGGTATGGGTCTGTTATTGGCGAGAACTTTGCGATGCATCGTTAAAAAAAAGTTCACCAGATCTAGCAGCGTCTCGCGCCTTCCCTTCAGTTGCTCCAACCTCCCCTCGGGAGGCACGCTTCCCTTTCCCCGGTTGGGAAACGTGGTGCTAGAGGTTACGGTGGACGATTCGAATCTTCACTCGTAGAACATTTGCCACAGTCTGTGCAAAGAAATGCGTATTTATCTTCCTAATCTGACAAGTTCGTACCCAAGTGTACGGGAATACAAACTATATGAACTTGCTTCTTGCAGATGTTGCAAATGAGCCAGCGTGTGCATCATTCCAAGCAGTCCTGTTCAATCCAAAGTGCATTACATCTGCAGCATTCCCAATTTTGTCATGTCCGACGTAGGCCTAGCTTTTGTTGTCATTTTACCTGTTGCGTTTCTACGTCCTCTTGCCCGTCCTGTACCTCTAACAGCCTTTACAACTAAATTTTGCTTCGGCTTTTCAAGTCCAGCTTTGATTTTTCTTGCTTTGCTTTTTCTTTTGTCTGCAGCCTCTTTAGCTTTCTTTTCCACTCATCAGATATTGCCACAGCAGGAATTTTGTCGCTTGATTTTCTTTTCTTTTCGTTGCCTTTCGCTCTGGCCAAAATCGAACTCTTTTGAATGAGGATTCCTTACTTGAGGGCCGGGTAGGTTCTGATTAGTTTGGCTGCCAGTCACAACACTTAGGCTCTGCTGAATTATTAGCACTTGGGGCAGCATCAGCTGGGGCATTAGCAGCTGGGATATTAACAGAAGTTGGCAACGTATAGGCATGTCAAAATTTGCTAGTTGGTTCGAGTTTTCAGTCGCCTGCACTGAGACAAAACTTTCGATGGAACAACGAATTTTTCCTGATCTGTGTAGACTCAATCTTTTGGTCTGGTGCTGGACCGATACTTTTAATCATGTGCCCGAAGCTGAAGAGTGAAGTTTACACGTTTGGATTCTTCGCAGTGGTGCATTCCCCAAGAGCCGAAGTTGAAAGTAAAATTTCGTAAAAGTACGCAAATCAGGGATTTTTTGCCGCTGACAAATTTTAAAACTGGCTATTTTTTAAGTTTCAAAGGTGCTAGAATTGCTAAAATGAGTGGTTTTGCAGAGTTCTGAAGGACTTAAGGATCCCTTCCCCTTCCTTAGGCCACTTAGCTGATTTTTTTTTTGGGGGGGGGGGTTTCCCCTCACAAACATAATTCCTGGGTGCACCACCGATTTTTTGTAATTTGCTGTTTTTGATGGGGGGGGGGGTCCCCTGAATTGTTGGTCAACTGACCTCTGCCGTGCCACTGATCACGTAATCGATTTACAGTTTTCAAGCAGGATAGTTTTTGTTTTTAAGAGACAGTTACGAGTTATAGCTCTACACTCTGCGGCGTTCTACAAGCTCTGCAGCAAACAAATTTTAAATCTTTATATTAAACGAAGAAACACAATGGTACCAACGTTGTGAACCAAAAGCTAAGGATGACAATTATTAATAAGCAGCAACGATGATGAAAGAAATTCACGTGTATTCATGACTCTAGAATTAAACCCAGGTCTTTGGTTGAGCCTCCAACGCACTAAAGGCAACTACGGTAGGTGTGGAGAATTGGAAATGCCTGGTGTCAAATTGCTGCATATTGACGTTAGTTGTCCGATAAACATGCGGACAACATGAGGATAACAATTATTAACACACGGCAAGTGTGTTAATAATTGTCCCTCTCTCCGTGTACTCATATTCATCCTCATGGACGGGCTACGTGGCCGCTATTAAGTGACGGAAGACGCCCTGCACCCTGTCTGAAAAGGGATAGCCAGCTCCAGCTTAAGAAAGTTAGCAACTATCTTGGCACTGTCGAGTTTGCATAGTGGCCAAATCTCAATTCCCGGGTTCAATTCCCGGAATAACGGTACAAACGTGAATTTTTTTCGTAAATACTGCCTCTCAGTTGTCAACCTCAACCTTTCCAATGTTACTGCCATTTTGTCGTTACATATCTGTAAGGTTTGACCTCGGTTTCCCCTATCTTAAAGCCGATATTTCGATGCTTAATTTTTCCCGCGCCTTTTATAGTTCCACTCAAATTTTGTATATGAGCTTTGTTGGCCTTGTGGAACACGTGTACTAACTTTTATTAATTTCCTATTTGTCACAACAGAGATCTGTCCTTGAACTGGAATCGTGAGTTTAATTTCTGGCTTGGTATTCTTATTGTTATTTAGATACGTTTCGGAAATCTACCCTTTATAGAAGTAGAAGTTTCATTTGGGCATGCCATTCCGGAGTTGCGGGAATGAGAAATCGTCTTTATTTCGGGCCCTAGCCTGAAGCTACTCTCTGCAAACACTGTGTTCTGCCAGAACACATCTGTGTATACCAGCACAGCCAACACACAAGTTGTGTACTAGCAGTACACACTTTGTGTAGCAGCAGAACACATTCTTCCGTACAAAGCATGTGTACTGCCACTACACAAACTTTGTACTGGTTCAATGTGTTGGCTGTACCGGTACACACAGATGTGTTCCGTCAGAATACAGCATCTTTCAGAGAGTATGCGCCCACCTTAAATAATACATATTAAATAACGTGACAATAATTACAATCACACGTCTAAACACAACCCACTCTTTTTACACAATACACATCAACACAACTGGAGCCTTCGACGCGCCAAGTTGTCGACGCGCCATTAAGCCTCAATCCCCTCCCCCCCTTCGCACTCTTTGTCAGGCCCCACCGTCCCTAATCGTTTGTGTTCACGAGTCTACAGTACTTACACTGGAGTACCTTACACTGCTACTATCTACCCACTGTCTTCCACCATAGGCCTTCCTGACAAACAAATGCCAGCTCAGTAGACCTGAAATCAAGTGTCAAGTGTTTTAAGGAAGGAAGGAGGGAGGGAGGGAGTTACGGGGCCCTGAATGATCAGTTTTATTGTTTTGCATTGTTTTAAACATTGTTATTAGGCATTAATGCCAATCAGCAAACGCAAGACGCAAGACGTTTACTTACGATTTTGATTTTGATTTTATTGAGTACTATGTGGCCCGAAAGCCATGCACTCATGCTAAAGCTATCCTAACCTAGCTTAAAATTAAACCTTATGCGAACCTCTTCACCAGCATACACAAACTGTCCAGGCTATTTAACCACATTCATGTCCCACACTACAACTTCTCGCCACAGGAAACATTCAGTCAGCAGTGTCAGCAGTTTCACTGACGTGAAATGTGGAACACACAAAGAAGTGCAGAGCAGTACCAACCTACACCTGTTTACAAAGAATCCTTCATCCTTTACGTGACTGGCGGATAAACCCATTGAAAAGGTTTCAAGAACTAAAAAAAACCTCAAATGTAGCCTTCCCCATTCTCCGCCGAAGGCTTCGAAATGTCGGAATGTCGAAAAAAACGCCTCCTCGAAAATTTATCGTTATTTGGTGCCGAAAGGAGGAGGAGGGGGGGGGGATCCATCAAACAATTGCTAACAATGCTGATGAGTCAACAATTCACCCGCACTTTGAAGAAACGTGAAGAGGAAGCATTATTCTAATTGCGAATTAGTTTACATGGTGGTTTGGCGTCACCCTCTCGTGTTAAAGCTAAAATATTCGTTTGCTCATTTGGCATGCTGTCCTGTAATAACACGAACTAGTTGTTCCCCGGGGTAACATACGTTGATCTAGCTGATTCCAGCTGATTCAACTCGGCTGTAATAGTCAGCATCATTGAAGTAATAGTCTTTGTTTCTATATAATTGTTAGAGCGCCTATCCGTTGTCGCATTGTTGGCCGCTCACCCTTTTTCTTGATATTTGATGTTTAATATTTTATTGAGCCTACTCGGCCTTTAAGCCACCCGCTCAGTCTAAAAACTACTTACATACTAAACCAGAATCAAAGCACAGTACAAATTGACCAAGATGCACAGCTGCGACCCTGCCCCGTGGGAAAATGTAGGGGCATGAAACCAACCAGGGAGGACAGATCCAGAGTTACGTATCAAACCTGCCTGTAGCCCGGCAGAAACCCAGGACTCGGCCCAACATACCCCCGCCGGGTGGAGCATGAGGCGCCCAGGACCTCATCCAATGGTTCCTCGCTCCCCAACACAAATCGCCGTTGACAAGCCCAACGGGACATTCCAATAGAAAGTGCCCGACTGTTTCCGGCTTACCACCACATACACACTCTGGCGACCTTGCCCACCCGAAGCGGGCGAGATGGGCCCGAAGCAGGACGTGACCCGTGTGCAACCGTGACAACAGACCAGCATCCCTGCGGGAAAGACCGTTCAGTAACCGCGGAGCAGCAGTCGAGGGAAGCAAAGAGAAGAGTCGTCTCCCCGTCGCACCCGTAGCCCAAAGCGCCTCCCATTCCCCCTGCACAGCCCTACCAACCACAGGCCTCAAATCACGTGGACCGAGAGCCACGCACACTTCACTACAACCCCCCTCTGCACCTCGGCGAGCCAGGGCATCAGCCTGCTCATTACCGAAAAGCCCTGAGTGCCTCTTCACCCACCCAATCGACACAAATACGCCTTGCAGAAGTGTATATCTTCCACCCCACCTCTCGTGCGATTGGGTGGGAACACTGGAGTGTCCGGAAACACCTCCCCAAGAAACCCAACCCCGCTAGAGAGTCTGTCAGAACACAAAATTCCGAGAAACCTAGTTCCGACCCCACGTCAACAGCCACAGAGACTAAAACCAACTCGCCCACAAAAGCTGATAGGAGAGGACAAACGGTGTACCCATACTCCAAACGCAGCTCTGGGATGCACACCCCAATTCCCCCACTCACCCATTGCACAAAGGAAGCGTCACAAAACACACGGACGCAGGTACCCGGCAGACGCAGTGGAACCTTAGGATCCAGCATCGCCGATGCAGCAGCACCACACCACACCCACGGGGCCGGAAGATGCACAAACACCGGCAACGGGTAAGCACCAAGACAACCCTGATCCAAGAGGGAAACACCTAGCCCTGGTGCACCAAGCAGCGCCCGGGCGTCAGGATACAAGAGCCGATAATCGCAAAGATTGCGAGCAAGAGGATCCGCCTTGCCCCTCGCAATCGCCCGCAGGCAGAGCCCCATCAAAAACTCCTTTACCCGGAACAAAACAGGTTGCTCCCCCACTTCAACATGAATAGCATGAACAGGTGTTGAAGGCAAACAGGCTGTAACCACCCGCAAGCAGTCATTCAGAGCAACCTGCAGCCCACCCATAGCCTACAGCAAGGCAACCAAAAGTGAGGCATGAATATCCGCACATGGCCGCAAGTACATCCTGTATAGGTTCACAACCGTCCTGCGCAGTGCCACCGACCTATTGCTGACCAGCAACTTCAACATAGACCTGTGCGCCGCTTGTTTAAAGGCGGCGGCAGCATACCTCCTAAAAAACGTTGGTGGTGGCGGCACGCAGTGGCGTGCAGGAAATTATTTACCAGCAGCGGCGTTATGGAGTAAGTTCGGCGTGCGGCGGCATATGGCAGCGTTTCATACATTTTTTCTCTGCTAATTTAGTCGAATTTGTATCACAATAAAATGCTATTTTATAAGCATTTAAGTCGTAAAGGAGGAAGGGGAAGTAGAGTGGGGTGGGGGGAAAGGGTTGTTTTCAGATAAAAAAAATTATTATTGGTGCGATAATTTAAGAACAAATCTATAAAGATCTACAAAGACATTTTTTTGTATTACGACAGCGGTATTGAATTATAAAATATGTAAACTACTACTGATACTGTTCAAGTGTGCATATAGCAATTTCCCAAGAATTTTTTATACATTTTTTTTTTACATGCTGTATAATTGTTGTGAATGCATACAATAAGTTTTTTTTTACGGCAACAGAAGATCGTTTGGCTGTGATCAGGGCCGGACTGGAGTAGTAAAGGCCCATCGGTCCAAAATAGTTGAATGAACCTATATGAAAGGGGGAGGGAAGGAGTTTAGAACATTTTGAAAATAAACCCTCAAAATGGTGTAAAATACTTAAGTTTTAGTAATACTGGAGCATTCGTTTTTTCATCAAAATGATAGTTTCGTGAACGAAAAACGAACAAAGTTTCTATGTCTTTTAATATAAAAAAAAAACACTGAGAAAATATTTGAAAATCAAAAAATACTTTAAAATACTAAAACACACTGAAAAACCTATTTTTATTTCCTGAAAATAAATGTAACATCAGTCCCGATTTGTTTGAAAAGTGTTTCTGTCTTGCCATCGTTAGGATACTGTAATATGTTTCAGCCAAAAATTTGTAAAATTAAAATAGTTTCGACAAGACTAACTCCTACAAATTGACTACACTTCTCAGTATTTCTTTCCATGACTAAAAATAATAAATTCTTAAACTTATTTAGTATTAAGTATGTTTGCTAAATTCAGTGTTACGTTGCTTTAAAGAACAGCCTACTTCCAAGCGTTACTTGTGGACATCTGAAACCAAGACTACCTTCCACCAATAACGGGCATCAGTAAAAAAAAAAAACAAGCAAACGACTGCAGCCCTGATAAGAGGACCTAATATAAAACCCCTTTTGCGTGCTTTTCAGTTTGGTGGAAAAAGGGTTGTGGGAGGGGGGCGGAGGTGAGGAGCTGTTTACACAGAGGGAGAGGGGGCCCCATTCGGCCCTGGCTGTGACATTCAAGCACCTGACGCAAAACTTGTCATGAAGTAATACTCGTGGCTGGAATGCTGTGAAAACAAACGGACCGACGGCTGGTAATCGTGGCGGATCTGTAGCAGGATTTTGTTAAAAGTGTAAAACTTTTACACCTCCAATCTCATTGCACGAAAATAAAAACTAAGTAGCACACTCTGACGAAAGTACTTCAGCGCATTTGTTTGTTTTGAGTGCGATAATTGAAATTGAAATTGAAATGCGATAATCAAATGTTATTATTTCGTTACATTACGTCGAAAAAGATTGTTAGCTGTTTATTTTGACGGTTTTTAAAAGTTCACCTGATTACCAGCAGCGCAGAGTATGCTTCGTCGGCATTCCTTAACTATTCAGGATTCCAAATTTACAATGGCGAGTGTTAGATCAATGAATTCGAAAAATCGTAATTTCGTGGAATGTAGCTGATCAATTTACGGCAAATTCGAGATCAGCTATACATTTTGGACTATCTAGCAATGTGACAAATTTCATACCAATCCGCCTTATGGTTTGGGCTCCACCCAAACTGCAAAAATGCAACCAATGGACGAACAAACCAACCAACATTTTGCAATTCGGTGTCGGTTATAGTCTACGCTACGCTCAGCCAGAAGGCAATGGCCTAGCATTTGTAATAATTACAAGTATTCGAAAGCTTACCAATGTCGTCGACAGTTTAAACTTGACAGTAATTTCAATCCTAGCGTTTTACCCAAACGCACCTTTTAGCTGGCGATGCTATACAGGGTGGGGCACAAAGGACGAAACACCCTTGGCAATCAAAGATGGTTAATGTTAGGATAATGAAACTTTACATGGTATGTAGGCGAACGGGGGGCCAACTAACCATGAATCAATCACTGACGCATATTTTCAAGGTCATCGTGATGCTAACTTTTTAACTATGCTTCATAGAACTCCAGTTTAAATTAGAAACTTGTAGACATTGGCAAGGCATGGCCATTGCAAAATAACAGAACGAAATTCGATACGCTAGTTTAGGAGTTACGAAAATTGCGAGCATCATTTTGTTGTGCTGACCGAGTAGCTTTCCTGCCAAACAGTGAGTGCAAAATTAAGTCCAGTGGTCCTCAAAGAACATGTAGCATGCTTGGAAACAAACAGCAACTGACACACTGATGACTCGACACTAGCTCAACACAACCTGCAACATTACACGTATAAACAGAATGGTGCTGCAAACTACAGCATCTTATGCAAGTTGGCATAGTTTAGTCACCGTGGTCGTCTAGAAATGAAACTAATGTTGTTCCTCCCTCAGGTTAACATTTCTGATTTTGTTTCAGAGCTGATCACGGTTCGTATGCTGCCAACACCGTTACCTACCAATACAATGCATGGTGTACGAAAGAGCCTGACAGACTGTTTGGCAGGAAAGCCACTTGGCCAGCATAACAGAATGATTCTTGTAATGCCCATAACTCCTAAACTAACGTACCGAATTTCGTTCTGTTTATTGCATTGGCCATGCCTTGACACTGTCTACAAGTTTCTAATTTACACTGGGGTTCCACGAAGCATAGTTAAAAAGTTAGCATCACGATGACCTAGAAAATATGCGTCAAGGTCAGTGATCGATTCATGGTTCGTTGGCTCCCCGTTCGCCTACATACCATGCAAAGTTTCATTATCCTAACATTAACCATCTTTGATTGCCAAGGGTGTTCCGTCCTTTCTGCCCCACCCTGCATACACTGCATACAGCTCCCAGAAAATGTTCCAACATTTTTTTAAAAATTGGAAAATTCTAGCATTTTGAATGTAGTCACCCCAACTTTTTCCCAAAAAATGTTAAATTTCTTCTGTTTTTTTCTTTAATTTTTTCTGATTCAAATCTATTGCTCGTTATGGAGAAGGCAATTAGTACTGTTCGATTGACTGCGTTCTCCTATGTTGAAGCGAAAATTTTTATGCTATCAAGCAAAAAATTCGCAGATAGTGTATTGAGGCTTACTTAACTAAATACTAACTATACTCTTAGTAAATGAGAGATACCTGTACTAGATATTTAAAGCAGTTGAAGACAATGAACATTAACAAATAAAAATAAGTGTTTTTTTTTTATTGAACTAATAGGATTTCATGATAATTTTGGCTTGTAAGCTGATCAAAAAACCTCAAATAAGCTGATAGAGATGGGAGTACTATATTTCGCTATAACAAGTTTTTTTTTTCTCCAATTTTCACATTTTTCGGGTGCAAGCGTCCCTTTAAGCAGCAAGAAGGAATTATACTGAAGTGCCTCTCTACAAACCTTTTTTTTTTTATTTCAGTTTTCGGTTTTCTGATCATTAAAGAAAAAAATCGGCTAACAAAACATCCGGAAATTGTGCAGGGAGCACTAAACCAAGTCCAAGCAAGCACGTCTCTCTTACAGCGTTGTGAACTTTGATGCAAAACGATCCATTAAAAAATATATTTGTGCCTTACCACCCACTTCCACGGTTACACGGTTGGCAGGAATTCGGTGTGGCGCCCCCAGGAAGGTGGCGACCCAGGTGGGCGTCTTGCTCGCATTACCCTTCCTATGCTTTAAACGACTTGGTATACACGCATACCAAATATTTTTGAAATCCTTCGTATCATACCTAAAATATGTTCCCGAGCTGGAATCGTGAAACTAGTGTTTGTAATGTTGATAACCGAATTACAGTTTACAGTTTACAGTACAGAACAAACTATTCGTCCTGTAAAGCTGATTCATTGGTCATATTGTAGATATCGCTATGTAAATTATGCTCCTAAAAAAGATTGAAAATGGTCCAGCAGATCCGGAGTTACAAGGCTGTAAATGACCAGTTTCATTGGTATACATTGTTTTAAACCATAGCTCAT
>JAHWFP010020198.1:117009-130026 GCA_023313725.1 Lithobius niger
AGATAAAGAGAGAATAAAATCCTCTCGCTTGCAGTATAGTCTTTATCCACCCAAAACCAAAACTGGTAGATAAACCCGCCAAGTTTTCAAAAACGGTCGGCCTTTGAAGGTAGTGATATCATTCCACCAGGGAAAGGCCGCCAAGGTTAATCCTATTAGCCAAGTTAATCGCACATACTAATAGTTCGAAAGTTAAATGAAAACTAGAAGATTGCTACTAGCGGTAGCAATCTTCAAGTTTTCATTTAACGTCCAAAGTATTATTCGGTGCGATTAACTTGGCTAATAGGATTAACCTTGGTGGCCTTTCCCTGGTGGAATGATATCACTACCTTCAAAGGCCAACCGTGTTTGGAAACTTGGCGGGTTTTTCTACCAGTTTTGGTTTTGGGTGGATATCACAACTTTGCTAGGACTGTGAACGTACATAAGGTTACACCGTCTGTTTTAGATGCTTCAATCCCATTTTTGCACACACTGACTAACAATCGCTGATTTCGTTCCCTTCGCTCACTCAATCAGCGCAGCTAAGCGAAGCTACAGCTTTGTAAGCCTTTAAAAAAATTTAGCCTATGCTCTAAAGGAACAGACACGAGAAAAAAAACCCGTAAGCTAACAGCGTCGCACTGATATGTGCAAAAGAAGCTCCAGCTTTTTTAGGGGACGCCCGAAATTCTTTCACTCACATTAGTACGATGCTGGTGGCTTACATGTCTTTTTCTTGTATCTGTTCCTTTAGAGCATAAAGGTGTTTTTAGGCTTACATTCGTATTTCATATACTTAAACCTTTTTTTTTTTAACTAATACTATATAATTATTATACACAAGAGTAATGATATTGTAATTCTTGGTTTCAACTGCTGCTGTGGCAGTTAACAACTACGGATGTAATGCGGCTCAGGTGTAAGATGAAGAGAGTTGCTTTGTCCAACATGGTTAATATAAATGCTTTATACCAATGAGGATACAGCTGTTGGTAAATGCTGTAAGGCCACACTTCTTCACTTCTTGTAGTTATGAGTTTCCACTTTTATAAACTGCTGCTGTGGATGTTATAATTAAAGTAGATCGATGTAGTTGTGCTTAGATAAATGGTAGCGATGAGTTTTATCCAACAAAGTTAATAAAACCGATTTTCCCTGTTTAGGAGCTAAGCTAAATATTTTTTTTTAGCGTGGGCTGTATGCTACTTTAATTCACAGCGAGTTTCGAATTTAAACTGTTCCTGTGGAAGTATATTTAAGTTAAACGGATGTAATTACGCTCAGCTTACAGTTTGAGATTTGTTTTTTTATTCCAACGTGATAATACAAAAATACAATGTTATCGAAATGTTGCGAACTTACCACTGTGCTGCCACAACACTGAAAAGGTACTTCTGATGACGGAGCAGTTTTGGAATCTGTCCCAGAGGAAACTGGAAATAGCCCTTTTGATGACCGACCAATTTAGGAGTCCTTTCACAAAACACTCGGTGACCTTCAAAACCCGGGGGG
The DNA here is from genome assembly GCA_023313725.1 of Lithobius niger. NCBI lineage: Eukaryota > Metazoa > Arthropoda > Chilopoda > Lithobiomorpha > Lithobiidae > Lithobius > Lithobius niger. The sequence continues at coordinate 118,507 of JAHWFP010020198.1, forward strand.
GGGGGGGGGGGTTGAGGCTTAATGGCGCGTCGACAGCTCGGCCACCTGCGAAAGACTAAGGAGTTGGAATAGTCTATGTTACTAGGGAAAAATACGAATAGGGCCATCATTGGAGAAATTTTATTTTTAACATGAACATGTAACCGATTTGTTTACAATCAGATCAACCGTTTAGATGTTGCAAGCAAAAACAGTTTTTGGGGGCCATCATTTTTTTTAAATATCAACTTGAATACTGGCCTCAGTGGTGAAAATCCAATTTGGCACCAGTCAAATCAGTAGATTCGGTAAAATCAGTCAAATCATAATTTTTGCCGTTTTTTGCCGTTCCGCACATTGTCGTACGATGTAAAACTTGAAGGCCCTTGGGGCAACCCAAGACATGACCCCAAAGTGATGAAATTTTTGGTTTGTGATACTAATGAAGCACAATTTACGAATGACGAACCACGAAACAAAATTTACGAACCACAAACAACGAGCGACGAACCACAATTTAATATGATGTGAATGCATGACCATCTCTGTGTTCGGATACACTTAGTTGTCACACAAGTGACTACAACCTGGATGCTAGAAACCTTGATGACAGTATCATTAATTCTGTCTCTCGACTCAAACTTCCCTTGAGAATTCCTACCTATTGTAGGATTCGGACCTCCTTGAAATAAATCAAAAGCTAACAAGTTTGCAAAGAAGCCTAAACGAACTTTCCACTCCACGCTGCCTTCTAACACCGTTGGAGAAGAATGAATCGAAATTGCTGCTGTGACAAACAAGCATTTGTTCGAAATAAGCCAGAATATGGCGACATTAGCAGATAACTTTATAAGCCTCTTGTCAGACTATCAATTAAGAATCGAAACGATAATGGACCTAAAGATTGAAGAATTCTACAACAAGATTGCTGCAAATCAGACTTCTTGCCAAAATTCCAGATTACAGCATATAGACAAAAAGATAAAATTGAATTTAAGTCTATTCTGTCCCTAAGTGACCATTGCGGCCTGGAACTTTTATCATCCCATGTATCCGGTGTCATCCCATGCTTATCGCTCCGACGTGGCGATCTCTGTCGCTTGGGCGACGAGTGGCACTTCGGCGATTTCTGACGCTCCGAGGACTTATCGATGCTATCTGAATCACTCGGCGGCGATCTACCTCCATCATTCACCATGGAATCATCCCATGGATCCGGTGTCAGTGGCTCACAACCCTTCCGGTACCCTTCCACCCATTGGTGGTAAATGTACATATTATTATATTATTATGTAGACATTACAGACAGGCAGAAACGCGGTATACAGCGTCAACAAACGAAGCTGTTTAAAAAAATATGTCTTCAGAAAAACAGACTGACAAAAAAGATTCGTCACATGTACGGCCATGTTTTTATTATAATCATGACTTCATTCTTCCACCGTCTGTTACGATAAATCGAGGCAGAAGACCTAAAAAGCAAAAACAATAAACCACCTTAAATGTTGCTGAAACTTCGTTGCAAGAAAAATCTTCGGCTTTAACGTTACAAAGTAGTGAAAATCAAATTGAGAGGCTAAATCTACGTATACAATCCAGTCAACCAAACGTATCATCCTGCAGCGAAACCAGTTTGCAGTGATCAAACTATTATTGTGGGGGAGACTCCCATGTGAGAGCGCTTAGAGGTAGCCCCCACCCAGAATCTAAAACGTGGACATTACCGGTAGCAAAAGTACAGCAATTAATTGGACAAATTCCAGATCTCATAAAACAATGTGGGCCTACACCGTCAATCATAATCTGTGCAGGTTTGGACAATATTCGAATTGATTCTAAAAAACGACATTGTGAGAGACCTGTCCTTGTTGGCTGAGAATATAAAGGTATTAAAACCAATGGCAAAATTAACTTTCATTGGCTTGTCCCCACGACTACATAGGAACAAAATAAAAGAAGATCAAGACTATAGTGAAGACAAATGAACTGTTTAGATAATTTTCTGTAAACACAGACTACAACACTAGCCATTTAATCGAATGGTGTGGAGGGAGAAACCAATACCATCTAGGGCAGTGGTTCCCAACCTTTTTTATAGTACGCCTCCCCATTGGGACTAGCACTCAATGGTACTCCCCCCCCCCAAAAAAAAAAAATCGCTGTGCAATTTTTTTTTTACTACCATGAGGCAGCATTGTCTAGAATTTTGGCTAAAATGGCTGCCGATTGCACACACATCTGTCGATATTTAAAAATGAAAATTTCGCCTTCCTTATACATCATGCATAGATAAAAATAGAAAAATCGTCACCGATCTTTAGGGCGCGTTTACTCAATGAGTCACCTTTGCATTCTCGCAACTAGAAGCTAGAAATTATCGGAAATTCTAACATGGCAGCGATTTTAGCTATGCCGTCATGCAACGAAAACATGTGAGTTCAGAAGTGACTGGGAAATTGTTTCGTCAGGACTTGGGAGAAATTCTTTATCTTATTGTCACTGATGATTATAAGATTGTAAGCATTTACTCACACGATGTCGGATTTTGCTAATCCAGGTAGCCTTGTTACCATGCAACGACCTTTCTATCGCGATTAAATTCTAGCTGTGAGAATGCAAAGGTGATGCGCTGCATAAATGCGCCCATAAGTACGGCGCCGGCAGCGGCTCGGCCTCCCCCTACAGTTGCTCCGCACCTTCCAAGGGAGGCCCGTCTCACCGGTTGGGAAACATGGAGCTAGGGAGTCTTTTGGATCGCTGTGAGCTCCCCAGCGGCCCCAGGAGCTGATACATTTGTGCTATTTTTGGGAATTCTCTGGCCTCGTAAAGTGCCGTAGGAAACATTTCTAAAAATCAATTTTGCTGACTGCATTATACGCGTAAAAAATGTGGTAATGTAATTTTTTTCAGTTTTTCATACTAAATACTTATTTTTTTAAACACTCATGATACTTTGTTAGAAATGTGGGTAGTTTTAAGCAAAATACAGAGTTAGTAATTGTCTTACTGTTTAAAATATGTATTCAGGATAATCAAGGTTTTTTTTTTTTTAGCTATGCCTACGCGGAAAGTGACAGCCAATTTGCCGAATAAGCCTTCAAAATCTTTCAGAGGGGGGGAAACGCCCCTTTGCCCCCCCAACCCCCCCCCCCCCCCCCCCCGCCCCCAATTAATTACGCCACTGGTCCACTGGTTAGAAGGTTTAGCTTTACGAAAAAAATATGAATACAACCTTCCCTGAAGAAAAGTTATTCTGCACATAATTTGTAATTGGTATGTTTTCAGTCGAATCTGTGGTTTAGACATTGCATGCACACACACAAAAACATTTTTGGCCACCATTTTTGGACACGTCCATCTTGAACTCCGAACTTAGGAGGGAAAATCTGACTTATCACTGGGCAGATTCGAACTCAGCATGGTAAAATTAAGTCAAAATCGCGTGATGTCTAAATATCTCAACATTTGCCATTAACATACTTTTTGAGGACCTTTTATATTCTATAAAAGTTGTCCTGTTGCTTCCTGTTTAGTCACTTGGCCTCTTGTCATGGTCCCTTACATACTGTGGGTTCAATCGAAGTGGTAAGGCACTCGATAGGTGACTTATGAACACTAGTAATTAGAGGTTTGTGAGTTTAAAACCGGGAGACTGGTTGTGAGCAATGGGTAGTGATTCGTGCAACTTCGCTCCGAAACTCCTTGCGTTTCTCGATATTAGCAATCTACTGATATGAAAGTTTACATATTGCTTGGAAATATCCAAAAGATTGTCTGATCATCAGTTAATCTGTAATCGTGTCATGAACGTTATACGACGCAAGGGTTCCCACGATAAAGATAGGGAAAATATGGGTTTGTCTATGGATGTAAATAAGTTCGAATGATCACCACATTGCTGATAGTGGCGTCGCTGCACTTCATATTTGATTCATAGCGCTTCTACTAAGTATGTTAAAATAAAATTGAAGGAAAGCGAAAAGTGCACATTGCAAAAAATTGTATGCTTTCAAAAATGCACAAAAAATGAAGTTAATAAACTGAAACAATAATATATTTGTAACCTCTCACGAAGTTTTAATTATCATGCATGAAGTTGATGGTTGTGTTCTGGGAGACGTAACTGCCCTCGAGTGACAGACAGTAGCAACAGACCTTGTAACATCAGTAATGATGCACCATGCTGAGCTAGAAAATAGTGCTGGAAATTGAAGGATGCCATTATGTTGAAAATGCACAATGCGCTTAGTGCAAAGATTTATATGGATTAGAGCGTTTTTCTTAACATTTACAAAGTTATTACCCACGAATAAAGGTAACGTTTACTTGCTCACAATTTGCTTCTCATGACACTTCTGACAATAATTTGTTGAAGTTACTGGCAAACACCATTACTCATGTAAGTTACTGAGAGTGCGGTGTTTAACTGCTTGTGTTGGGAATTCTTAAATGTACCGGAATGTGACATTTGTCTCTATTGCTGAGGTCGTTTAGTGTTTCCATGGATCTAAGCAGATGAAGTTTACGTTCAAAGTTGAAAAGGTGGAAAAATGTCAGAATGCAATAATATAATCAACAGACACTTCCATTTATCATAGCAATAGAGGGACATTTATACATTAGAATACAATTTCACATTCTCGTTACTACAATTGCAATATGCTATTGTATGCAACGGTCATTGTCAAAAAACCGTAAGCCTACAACGGAAAGTTTCCATTTTATAATGTCAAGAATTCAATAATATAATCAACAAACAGACATTTCGTTTATCATAGGAATAGAGGCACATTTATACATCAGAATACATTTTATTTACTACTCTAGTAAATGCAATATTCTATTATATACAACGGCCAATGTCAAAAGACCACAAGCGTACAGCGGAAAGTTTCTATTTTAGTGTTCAAAAATCATAAACTAATTTTTAAACAAGCCAAACTCTCACCATGGATATTCTATCGTATCCGTAAAGCCATTACACCCTTCTTCTTGACAGTTGGATTGTTTTTAAGTGCGGTATTAAGCAGAAAATAAACTAAAACAGTGACTCTACAGAATATTGCAACAAATTCGTTGTGCATCTTCAAACCCTATAGGACCTCACAAATTATACTGGCCGTGCTTCATTCCAGGTAGGGTACTGAATATTAATGAAATGATGAATCAGAATATCAGTGCCAGGCACTCACTTGTAACGCCAACTACATAAGCATTGTGGTCGGTGTTACCAGGAATGAATGGTTGCAATTCCTTTGTTGCAAAGAAATTAAGGGTTGGCTCGGTTCTTACGGCTTGCAGCATTCTTAAAACCAGGAAATAATAGGCCTATCTCAGAATGTCACAATGTCTCATCTCTGGAATACTAATAACTAGCAGTATCTGACAATCTTGGGGTGGCACCTTGTAGTATTCGCCTAACTATTTAGAACACAGAGCTTTCCTTGCCTGGTGTGTGACTTGGGTGCAGCTGCTTGTTTTGATCTGGCATTGCATATAACAGCTTATGCCAAAAGAGTGGATCTCCCCATTTAAGAAAGGTATTGGTCCTCATGTAAGCTCTTAGCTCGCTGCTTACTTGATGGTTATCCACATCCTCGACTACGATGATAATAAGCCGGCAGCATCGGTCTTTTAACGCTTGATAGTGAGCGTACTTGAATTCTAGCAAGCACCATTCACTTTGGACAAAACTAGGAGTCAGGATCACCAGAGTTCGACAGCTTTTCTCGACGACATCAGCGATGGTGTCCATTATGTACGCTCCTGCAGGAAAATCTCGTTCGTGGATGCAGACTCTGAATCTCTCTTCTAAACCTGGTAGCAGCTTCTCGGCAATGAACTCTCTGTCGTCACAGTTGTAGGCTATAAAGGCATCGTACTCCTTTTCGAGGTCGCCGTCGGCTCTTTCAGCCCACAGGCGAATGTTGAATTTGGAGTACAGTAAAACTTGCACTTCTAATCGGTGCACATATAAAGCAACAATGACACTCAGTACCGCAAGAAGAAATGCCGCTGGGCCTAGAGATACTGCTAAGAGCAACTCCGGGTGATTATCTGGTGAAGTTGCATTGTAACAGTCTTTTTCAGTCATGTTCTGGATGTAAATCTTGGGGAAGTTGGAATTAGAGACAATGCAACGATTTTTGTCGGAATCAGAAATCATTTCTGAGATTTTGTTAAGCTCCTCCTGAAGTAGGAAAACACTTTTGCAGTCACACGGAAAATGGTTGTTGGCAATTGTAATGTTCATGTCATTTGATGGCATTGTGAGAGACCATCTCTGAAGCTGGTTGTCGTGTAGAGAGAGTTGTTGCAAAGAAATCACTTCCTTAAAGCTGTTTCCTTCGATATATCTTATCTTATTACTGTGCAGTCTTAGAGTTTGCAAATATTTTAAACCGTAGAATGTCAGCTTGCCTATAGAAGTAATGTTGTTTCTTTCCAACCAGAGCGACTTAAGCTTAGTTAGGTTGGCAAAAGTAAGATCGTCAATGTGATTTATTCTGTTGCCAGCAAGATCCAGCTTTGAAAGTTTCCACAATCCCGCAAATGAAGTTTTTTCAAGGTTAAGAAGTTTATTGCTTGAAAGATAAAGCGTTCTCAAAGCTGCTAATTCTGCAAAGTTGTAATCAAGTAATGCTGTCAGCTGATTACCGTCTAGGTAAAGTTTACGGAGATTGCGTAAAAAAGCAAATGCGTCTCTCTTAATGTGTCTAAGGCGGTTCTGCTTCAGCTGTAACATTGTCAAGCTCTCCAAATCCCTGAAGGAATACTCCCTTACACTAGTAATATTATTTTTGTTCAAGAAAAGTTTGGTGAGACGTCGTAAACCTCGGAATTCTTCTCCCAGAAGCTTGTCGATAAAGTTGTTGTCTAAATTCAGTATGACTAATTCTTGAAAGTCTTCAAATGCACCATCGTTCAGTTTGAATATGCTCATGTTATTTAACATCAATCCTCTACGTTTCTGGAAATTCTGGTTACGCATTTGGTTTACACGATCACTCGTAAATGAACTGAAATCTCCATTAAAGGTGCAAAACAATACATTTAATGGCTGATAATTCTCGTTGTTTCCATAAAATTGCGCTCTTGCACACAGATCGAAGCAGCTGACTTCAACTATGCAATACGTTAACCGACTTACATCCAAATTAAATGAGAAGTCGTAATTTATAAAAGTACTTTGTGTGCCATGGCTGTTGCAATAGGATTTCTCAGTGGTATTTTTGTGAGTGTCACGGTAGCAACTACAACTGCAACTCAAGTCCGCATCACCGCAATTGCTCGACTTACAAAAGTCATGTCTTGCTTCTGTTTTATTTACTTTTAGGTAAGGACTTTGAGAATTGTGAATCGTAACATTGTCTAAAACTAAAAAGTAAGCAAGGTTGAGGTTTTTAAATGCATCGGTATGAGCACTGTCAATTACACTATTGCTTATATCTACGTTATACAATGAAGGGGCAAAGGATTCCTGGGTCAGTGTTATGAAATGGTTCTTAGCCACAAATAAAAACTGCAGATTAACCTGATTTTCACTGTAGTGTCGCTGTTCTTTGTCTGTCAGCTCGGATATAGCATTTTCCGAAATGTCAATCATCGAAAGGAAGCTGTGTATCATGGAATAGTCGAAATGAGCTATGTTGTTTTTCTGCAACTGCAATTCAATAAGAGTTCCCAAATGCCCGAATAAAGCGGTGATATCGGTCAACCGGTTGTCGTTTAATAGTATGCGAGTGACCGAAAGACACCGGCTGAAGACACGTGCTTCTATGTATTCTATGGCATTATGTGCAAGATTTATATGCAATACTTTTGACGGGAAAGTGATACCAACCAACTCCTTCAGTTCATTTTTTTCCAAGTTGATTGTTTCTAGAGCAAAATCAGATGATGCCTCAGTGGTGTTATCGCGGTCACTCAGTGTGTGGATGTGACTGGAGTTGGCATTCAGGAGCACTAGGATTTTAGGGATTTGCCTAAAATCTAATGACATCAAGTGACTACCAGCCAAAGACAACTGCCTGATAGTGGGGGCTCGAGAAACAGCAGTCCACATGAAATTACAGTCTCCTGCGTCAATATTCTGTATAGTCAAGTATACAAGATGCTTGCATGCCTGAAATTGTAGAGCTTCTGCCGTACACTGGAGGGGATTAGATGAAATATTCAAGAAAACCGCATTCGCTAATACTTCGCAAGCTCGGAATGCTTTAATGGAGTTGTCAGACAAATCCAACGTCCACACAGACGATACCGTACTATCTTTGAAATCCCAACCTGAGATGCTTATGGTGTGGATTCCATTCTTGCGTAGAGACAAAAAACGAAGGTGGGGAAAACTTGTAAACATCTTATGAGAAACTTCTATGACGTTGTTGCCCGACGCATCAAGATGTTCGAGATACTGAAGTGGTAGTGCCGTACTGTCGTTGTAGTGGCACGGTTGGTAAAGAAAGCTTAGATCAGATATTTGGTTATCACGTAGTACGAGCCGCAACAGAAATGTCCACTGGCACATCAGATCGGTTGGCAGCGCAGTGAGTTGGTTCTTAGAAAGGTCGATAGTATCTATTTGTGAATTCTGGTAAAATCTATTTTCAAAACTTCTTTTTGCAATGGGCTGGTGGAGGGGAACAGCAGCAGCAGAACTTTGCACAGACAAATATCTAAGGTTAGTCTGTCCTACCCAGTCGCCAATAGTAACATTTTCTTCAAATCTACAGTTATAAAATCTCAAGTCAATAAGGTTCACAAATTTCTCTAAGCTACAAATTCCCAATTCACTCACTGCAGCTGTCTGACGGTCACATATTATGTGTAACCCTGCAGTTTTTTGAACAGAGATACTAAAAGTTACATTACTTGTCAGGAAGCCGACATAACAGACGTAGACGCACAATGAACACTCTTGAGAGTATTGAGCTTGAATGTTATTATGCTGGTTTTCCGCGTTTTCATAGCCTGTCCAAGGATAACTGAAACACTCTGGGGAGTTATTATTATTTGTTTTATAAATAACCACAGCATCTGATAAAATTGTATAAAAGTTGATCGATAAGATCACCAGGATTATGAAACCCGCAAAAGAATTGCTCTTCATGGCTGTTAACTCTACTTTACACCATCTTACATTTGAAATCAAGGCGACCCTGTAAAACACACAAAAAAACTAAGATTAGTGAGCTAGATTGGAATCTGCCATCACTGACACACCAGTTAAAAAATTATAATAATATTTATTGCGATTTTCGATCAAGTATCAACATTTTAACGATTTGTACAATAAATCCCTGTAACAGTTTTCTATTTTCACTTATCTGTCAATTGTAAGGCCGCGACAAATTAATTAAATGGTTCTCAGGAGTGATACTAAAAAAATTGATGCGACCGGGCGGTATTTTTTTTTTTTTTACGTTTTATTCGTGATGTTTCAGATGCGTGCGATGGCTTTTTTTTTTTACCAAACAAAACGAAATGAGTAGCTGGCATTTTGTTCTCGGGTACAATACCTATGTTTTAATGTCTGGATGAGCGTGCAAAAAAAAGTCGCACGTTTGATAAAAGTCGTTCTCTAGATCCACGTTTTTAGTTGTGACATGCCTTTAAACGATCCTCAGAATCGTTTCTATAGGCGCTCTGGTGCATGGAGGAAAGAGCTGAAGATTGAAACAAGTACCAAGACCATTTTATTTTTATTCTCCATGACGAGTTAACCTTATATCTGGCTGAAAATGCTAACTGGAACAAGACTGGCAACGACAATGCCATTTCCCCCCGCATCCAAGCATGGTAACACCTTGTTCGTGTGAACTCTATACCATGCGCAACGGCTGTTTGCTGTGACGTCACCATGAGTTAGCCAATGACGAACGAGAACAACGGCTGTTTGGCCATCTGAATGGACTAGCAGAGTCACGTGATGTGCACGTCACAGCAAACAGCCATGGCGCGTGGTATAATTCGGTCTTGTGCCCCACGCCTATTGTTATCCCATTGTTACAAATGTTGCAGCATTGCATACTGGGGCCGCTCCGCCGCCGCCTCCTGTCCACTTTTTTTAATTTCTGGTACAACACGAATTCTAATATGCACTGCCAGCCGGCCGTGCTTATTAGAGCGGTAAAAGCGGTAAAACTAAACTAGTAAAGTAGCAGTTGGAAGAGGACGAAGTGACGGTGAGGAATATTGTTTCCGATGCCATGTAACAATATTTGCAAGGTAGCTCTCAATAAGGCGAGACACGGGAAAAAATCGGGAAGCGGCGATTACTGTGGCACTTTGTAAACATTTTGGGAAAAATTACACTTTAAAACAAACACCGGACTTTTTAATGTCCACTTGAATTTTCTGTGAAAGTACGTGCTGTGTATGAGATTGTATATATATTTGTACATAGTGATATTGTAAATAACAACTCATTGCAATGTTTAGAATGACATTCCTTCAGCCTTTAAGAGCCTGGGAAAGAAAGTCCACACTGGACAACTTAGTTCGGTTGATTGGTGGCTGGCAATTGCGGCCAAACCCTTTATAGAGTAGTGAAACGATGTAGTATTATTGTATATAACTCTATGCTGGAGCCTTAATGGGTTAGCTGCAAGGGGCACTGCAGTGAGAAATAGAAGAGCGTCATACTGAAGCCGATGCTGTGAAGAGTGATTTCTTAGACCTAAAACGCGTGATATTTGTTGTTGGAGACAACAACGTTATTTTAAGCCTAAGAAATCCGCTCTTCCGTTGTTTTTTCCTCCATTTTTATGTAGTGCATCTTGTAGTTATGCCCTCCAAAACCCATACTGGTGCCAAGCTGGTGCCAATATGGCGGCAAATGTCACTGCTCTATTGACAACGGAGGAAACACGTGAGCGTTAACGACAGATATGTATATAGTCTCAATGCTTAGCGCATCTAAATACAGTTGTTATTTACAATATCACTACGTACAAATATATATGCAATCTCATACACAGCATTACGGTCGTTCACCATCATCAGAAACTAAACTACATCAGCAAAAACGGTCACATTCCGACGCACAAACAGCTCCCTCCCTTTCCTTGATATCAAGTTAAGCAAGCGAGGTCAACACATTTTCTTCGAACCTTGCCGTAACCCCACACATTATTGTGGAAGAGAGATCGCATTTCACTCTTGCCACCCCCAATCTCAACTTCGAGCCATCGTAACGAATGAAATGCGCAGAAATTAGCATTCATCTTCATTGGATATAGCAGATGAACACCTTGTGAAAGCGAAGACGAGGTTCCTCCTGTTAGGGTATCCAACTTTTGGGCTTAATGTTGCCATGAGGAGAGCTAAACGACACCAGGGTCGACCCAGGATTGTTACTGAACGTGATCGGAACTCACTTGATGAACTTAAGAGAGATATTGACTTTCCTTCAAGGGCGTAGTGAGGTTGTTAGCAGAGTTCAAGAACAGCACGGTGTGAAATGTTGGCCACAATTTCCCAAGGAACTTCAAAAAACATCTGAGAGGTCTTGTTGGTCCACAGGTAGTTCCAACTCAGCCC
>JAHWFP010020198.1:144371-160979 GCA_023313725.1 Lithobius niger
TAATAATAATAATAATAATAATAATAATAATAATAATAATAATAATATTTATACTGCCGCCAAGTAACAGTACATCATCCCATTGTAGACATCCGATTGTTAGAAAATTGATTGTTAATGATAAAAAGGCGGTTCATTAGCAGACATTGTGTCGGTTAACACAATTTTGGTATGTTGAGGATAAATCCCAATGCGACAGAAATGTTTCAAATTGTGGAAAATGTAAGGAGAAGGGTCAAGATTAAGAAAAACTAAAATTCAAATGATGAGTGTCCACCAATCATCGAGAAAAAGATGCGTCAATAACGTTGTTTTTATGTTACTGTCTAGCTTGCTGGCTATAGCGGGCTAGCTAGCTAATAAGATTTTTCCCATGTTAAATCCCATAGACTTTTTGCTCACGGCTAGCATAAAATTGAGAAGGCCTACGTACCTGAACTTTTGGCACACGGATGCATGGTGATCTGAGGATGGTCCTTTTGTTGGTTTGGGGGTTGTAGGGGTCAGGACAAATGCGTGGGAGGGTTTTGAAATTCGCCACCAGCGAATTTAAATTTCGTTTCTTTTCCAAGTTGCAATCAAAGATTTTAAGCAACAATGGCTTGAACAATGAAGACTTTTCCTTAGATTTATTGTAAAAGCCTGGACGAACTAAAAACTGAACTGTAACGAAGGACAAAATAAATAACCATTAACGTTGCCGTGGATTACGTACATGATGCACGTTACATGATGGTTACGCAACAATACGAGCATACACGAGCTAATGGGTTTTTTTGTTAATAACCCAAAAATTAAATGCTTTGCGGTCTGCTGTTTTAGTAACAGCGACCTTCGGTAGTTTCTACATGACTAAATGTGAACGAAATCTAGAAAAATTAAGGGGAAGGTGCAAGGATAAACAAAACTGAAGGGGATGCGCTGATTGAGTGAGCGAAGCGAACGAAATCAGCGATTGTTAGCCAGTGTGTGCAAAAATGGGATTGAAACATCTTAAACAGACGGTGTAGTCTTGCGTACGTTCACAGTCCTATGAAAGTTGTGATATCCACCCTAAACCAAAACTTGTAGAAAAACCCGCTAAGTTTCCAAAAACGGTCGACCTTTGAAGGTAGTGACATCATTCCACCAGGGAAAGGCCGCCAAGGTTAATCCTATTAGCCAAGTTAATCGCACCGAATAATACTTTGGACGTTAATTGAAAACTTGAAGATTGCTACCGCTAGTAGCAATCTTCAAGTTTTAATTTAAATTTCGAACTATTAGTATGTGCCTATTAGGATTAGCCTTTCCCTGGTGGAATGATATCACTAGCTTCAAAGGCTGACCGTTTTTGGAAACTTGGCGGGTTTTTCTACCAGTTTTGGTTTTGGGTGGATAATAACTTACAAAGGTTTTCATAAGACAATTACTAAAACTCAGTTTATGTAGTACGTTAAAAAAGTAATAATTTTTTAATAAAAATACAGCGTACAATGCACAATCCGAGAGTGCCAGTGCTATTTAAAGAGAAGCAACAGAGTAGTCGCTTTTACTCTTTCCTTCTATTTATGGATTTTACTTTGACAATAAATTCATATAATAGAATTTGTGACCTCTAGATAGCTTGCCACAAATTTACATATCCAACCTTCAGCATGGCCGCCTCGATTGTTTGTAGGGAAGATTTTTCTTTTTTCTTCTTCTTCGAGCAAAACAAAAATTACTTACTTCTTTGAAAATAGTAAATTCAGTTTTTCTACAAACCTAAACCACACATGAAGATGTATGTCATTAACACGTAAGTCATATTATCCACAGCTTATCTTGAGTTTGCCCCACAATGAACATAAATAATCGATTGTATGTTTTTGGTAGCAGAGTTCCTTGTTGATATCCAAAATAGTTACAAAAACAACGGTGGTCGGCGATTAAAGCATCTCCCTCTAGGAAGACGTAGCCGATCATAAAATACCTACAGGACTCAAGATAGGCTGTGCACACTTTAATGCTAGGTATACTTATTACCTGAGTTAAACTAATAACCCACTTTCACTGCTTGGACGGTATTCGAACTCACAAACTTTAGATTAGAAGGCTGATGACGTGACCATCAGGGTATACTGACTTGATGACATATACCAATTTTAAAACCTGTAATAAAACAATGCGACAATTTCGGCCAATCTGCAAACAAGGAGTTAAGAAAGAACCTGACAATATGGTGGATCAAAAAAATGCTTTTTTTTTTTTAATATTTCAAGTAGTAATAGTGCGGAAAAGTTGGTCTTCGACCTCCCCAATCACTATCCAAAAAGAAAAAAATATCTAAAAAAAATGTTTAGAGGTGCCCAAGTGGTCCTACAGTTTAACAGTATAAGTCCATTGGAAAAAATCGCTTATTCCGCAAAATAGATTTTTGACTAGTTTAAAATACAACTTTTTACATTATCTCATTTAGTACTCTCAGAGACCATTAAAAGAAGCTAGAAATAATTTTTTTTTTATATTTGTCTCTAAACTTCGTTTTAATTTACGGCGTAAAATCGTAAAAAAAAACGCTTTTTTCCCCTATTATCGTGGCCGATAATTCGCATTGTTTTATGAATGCAAACAAATTTTTTCCTGATTCTGGCTTCATTTAAACCATGCGCAATGGCTGTTAGCCGTGACGACACATAAGTTAGCCAATGACGAATGAGAGCAACGGCTGTTTGGCCGTCTGATTGTACTAGCCCAGTCACGTGATATGCACGTCACCGCAAACAGCCACGGCGCGTGGTATAGTGGTCACTGAGAATACAAAATGAGATAATGTAAAAAGTTCTTTTTTAAACAATTCAAAATTAATTTTTGCGGAATTTGCTATTTTTCCAATGGACTTATATAATGTAAAGCTTTAGGCCCAGGTGGGCACCTGAAAATTTTTTTTCCAGTTTTTTTTCCCTTTTGGGATAGTGATAACGTGGTTGAAGACCAACTTTTCCACACTATAACGATTTGAAATTTTTTTTAAAAAGCATTCAGTTTTTGACCCACCCTACCAGACAATTACACACCAATCGTATTATATCAATAAATAGAATTATTGAAAAATTGTTCGCATCACAAATTCAAATATTTCTATCCAAACTTACAATTTTTTTTCAAAAACCAGTCCGGCTTTCAAAAAAATAAACAAACAACGAAAGTACTGAAACTACTGAACGAAAATATCGTGACTGCATTAAATAACAGGAAATTTGTTCCCAGTCTCTTAGTGAACCTTCAGAAAGTCTTTGACATAATTACCAGGAATATTTTTTTTCGTTAAATTGCAGAAGTATGGAAGGAGGGACAAAATGTCCAAAATATTACAAATTTACTTGACAGCTGCAATGAGCATGGCTGAAGTAAACTCTTAGATAAAGTGACAGCATGTAAGTGCACGACGGAGTGCCACAAATATCAGTTTTAGGATCCTTACTTTTCCTAGTACACATTAATGATATTAAAGCCGATCTTAAAAATTTGTCAGATGATAATTTGTTTGAAAAGATAGTTTATTTGAAAACTAAAACAGACCATACTAAATATGTTCAAGTAAAAGATGTACTTTTCATAAAGACCCAAAACAAACAAAAAACAAAAATACTGCACTAAGTAATTGTAACACATCTACTTCGTGATATCCGTTGGCTTGAATAAAAATAAATAAATAAATTAAAAGCAAAAAACAAAAACGATAAAAAAAATATTCAGTCTTCGTTGCTCCCCTTCTCCTCCAATAGCCACGGCTCTGTTTTAAAGACCAAACAAAATGTTGGATATTTTCGTGTGAATTGACAGAAATTATACTTTTAGTCCCGAAGAGTCTTATTCTTGTTCTTAGCTTTGTTCTTCCCCGCCCCTTCCCTTAGTCACTCCAGTTATATCACTTGGCCTGGGTCCTTATACTGAATTGTCTCGTTATTCGGATCCAGGTCGGAGCAATTGAAATCCCGTCAAAAGTGCAATTTACGCCAGAAACACTTGGGTATCCGACCAGTAGAGAGCAAGTCGGAATTTGGAAAACTAGACGATGTGCATGCGGATTAGATTCCAGGCCAAGCGATGCCAAGTTTTTTTCCCCCTCAGATGCCAGAAAACACTCAAACGCTCTTCGTGTTAAAGTCAGTAATGTCTAGTGGCCATCATGCTGGCAGGGCAAAAGTTGTGATATCATAGACAAAACCCAAAAAGATAAAAAAAAAAACCTAGAAAGATTTCGTCATATAAAGTAGCGACATCATATCAAAAATTGCTGTGACTAACTTTCTCTTCACCATTGACATCTTGCTGCGTGTCAGTTAACGCTCATGGGACAAGAAATTTGGTGGCATCCATTTTAAATTGGCGGACAGTACACTATTATGTCTTAAATTTAGCCTATTTTATTTCCGGGAGAGAAAAGACGACAGCTACATTGATGGATAGACCGTAATCGACAGGTACACAGAGGTAGACAGACAGTTAAAACCGATGATCTACTCTTTGTTTTTATGTTCAGGGGCGAGTTACTCGCCAGACACGAATCTCGAATATGACACTTGTGTCTATTAACTATAAGCAACTAAAAAATATATCTTATCATAACGATGATAAATCCAATTACAATCAAAATGTAAAGGAAAGGTGCGGGGATAAACAAAACAACTGAAGGGGATGCGCTGACTGAGTGAGCAAATTATTTATAGACGTAAAATACTATAGAAAAAAAGTAGAGCCACATGTAAGATACCTGCAACAGTCCTAAGTTCCATGTCTCTTGAAACTGTAAGCAACTAAAAACATATCTTGTCATGATGAGGACAAATCCCAATGTGGCCGAAACGCATATTGTGGAAAATGTAAAGGGGAAGGTCCAGGGATAAACAAAACTGAAGGGAGATGTTCTGATTAAGTGAGAGAAGCGAACGAAAACAGCGTTTGTCAGTCAGTGTGCGCAAAAATGGGACTGGGACTAGCCGGCGATTTACATATAGCATACGTGCAAAGACTGAACACGCTCGTCCTTTTTAATTGCTACTACCGATCAAAGAATGAATATGCTCCTCCGTTTCAATTGCAGCCGAGCAAAGAATGAACACGCTCGCCGTAGCGCATTTTAATTATTTTAATGTTGTCTCAATGACTGCCTTTCCCCGTCACTGACCTTCGCCTATGGTCGGCCAAGGCGAAATAAAAACATTTATAGATAGATGTAGTTTAAAATGCCATCTAGCGGCACAAATACAAACCCCAAGAGGTTAGCCTAGCCACTATCTTAACTCCAAACTACAGCCAAGAAATAGACCATTGTTCGCAGAAAAGGAAGTTTATTTAGTTATCACCCAACAGGAAATGTTGCCCTTTGCACGACCATGACGTCGGGTGACCTTGCGATCACTGATAAGGCAGTCTAGAACTAAAAAAAGAAAAGAAAGAAAAAAAAAACAAATAGAGCGACTCGATTCGACGCAATCGTAAATCACTGCTGGTTTATACTCCCAACTGGTGTTTGTTTTCACAAGATGGAATCGCTTGACGTTCTTTTAACTTTTTTAACTTCCTAATGTGCAGACGATGTTTCACAAACGATCCTGTACAGATCTGTTCATGATTTACATCATCATGCAGCTAGTTGGTGAGTATCAAGCCACATCCGCAGCGTCTGTCATGATTGTGTGGTTCAGTGCTTACGCGCAATCAAGATACCGTAATGCGATCGTGTCAACGACTTGTAAGTATTCGTCCTGTTAAACTTGAGCGGTTAATTTTCTGCACTGTAAGGGCGCGTTCACGCAAAAAGGCCTTCTCGCTCGCCGAAAGCTATTTGCTAGTTAACCGTTATTTATTTACGATTAGTTTCCCGTTGCTACTAAATGAATGCGGTAATAGATAACAAATTGTATGTATTATAAATAACAATACGGATAAAGAACAAAGTGCTACAGTAATTTTAAACATTGCTACAAGATTGTTGTCATTTCACGCTATTTCCAAATTTGCCATTCTCCCTCAAAGTACAGCTTCTAGCAATGATCAAACGTCGGTAGAATGAATAGATTATCGCAGTGAGGGTTCAAAATCCAACATGGCGTCCATTTCGTGGCTATCGAATCGAAGACAAACCATCGAATGCCGGCATACAAAAAACAGTCCGTCGCCTTGTACTGCAGTAAAAATTGCTTTCTTGTTGTCATAAATCGACGCTCAAATGTTGCAAGCATCGTACGCCGTGTCACGAGGCACGAGGAGAAGATTTGTGTCTGCGTCGTTGCCATGGTTACTAATACGCATAGACAACTCAAAAGCCCCAACCTCCGGTAAAGGCGAGACGCAGCCATCAGATT
This sequence comes from Lithobius niger, assembly GCA_023313725.1. Lineage (NCBI taxonomy): Eukaryota > Metazoa > Arthropoda > Chilopoda > Lithobiomorpha > Lithobiidae > Lithobius > Lithobius niger. The sequence goes on from JAHWFP010020198.1 coordinate 150,704, forward strand.
TAGTATTGATCAAGTAAAATCTAGTGAGCGAGAAAACCGTCTTTGCGTAAACGAGCCCTAAACGATTATAAATAGTTTTCGCGAATGTCGGTAGCATGTTTTCTAAAGTAATCGCCAGAATTACACTGGGCGCCTCCACAGAAAAGACATCGAACTTCTTTAATTTTGGAACAATAGAAATTGCTTCTGGTTCTAACGAAAACACAACATTTTTTGTCCCACTCAGTTGAGTGCCGTAGAAAGCTACCGTTATTTTGCAACAACGGCAAACGCCTGAACAAAAAATGATTAAAAACAGACACTATTTTTATTGGTCGAAAGTTAAATTCACTGAACAAAAAATGGCATTCATTAGAGCTAGTGTCCCAATGGAACTAACAGCTGTTAAAGCATATAAAAAAAAAGACGGATTAGAGTTCATTCGAACGAAACGAACAATAATTTTGTGCGCTTGTGTGTGGGCGTATGTTGTTTTATATATTAAGCCTGTTTTGTGTCAGCGCCTATATGTGCATTTTGTGTACGCATTTAGAATTCGTGAAACATGCAGATTCTTTGTTAAGCGAGATTGTTTTGTCTGCGTTTGTCGGCGTTTTCTGTATTAGTTTTATTTCGTACGAATGATTATGTGTTCATTTTATGTGTGTATTTTTAATGTGTGAAATATATAATTGTTTCATTTGTTTGATTAGTACTGCACATCTGTACATGTGCATGGAGGTTAGTACGTCACAGTCCATGTTCATTGGAATTAGAGTTCAAATTATAGTTCGTTCCGTTCGAGCAAACTCTACTCCGTCTTTTATGCGAGTACTTTCACAGCTGTGAGTTCCATTGCGATACGAGCTTAATATTTTTTTTCTGAACGGTGCAGCCGTTTTTTGTTTTTGTTTAGTTTACTTGTTGGCCTTTTTTGTTTCCTTTTATTGTCTTAGGGACGGCCTGGTTTTGCATTTGTTTGTGAAAAAAAATGTAGCATTACAAATACGTATTTGTGTCCACGTTCAGTCCACGCTTTATCGTATGTCTGTTACTTGATGGCTGACACCAGAGTGTGTCTAAATTTAGCGTGTGTCAGCTCGACTCACAGTTGACCCAAGTTAATTCTTCTTTGTTCCAGGCAGTTGTAGTATTCATGGCAAACAGTGGGGGCGAGGGATAATCGTCTAACTGGAAAATCGCATAATTGGAAGAACGTATACCGTATATAACAGTATAACGGAAAGTCGTCTTACAGGAAATTCGTATAATGGAAAATCGTCTAACTGGAAATTCGTATAATGAAAAATCGTCTAACAGGAAATTCGTATAATGGAAAATCGTCTAATGTCCCTGCCTCATTCGTGCTACCGCGCTCGCTGCGGCTACACATATAACATCAGAAACCGCAGTTAGACGTTTATCCAGTTAGACGTTTATCCATTATACAATATTCCGTTTAGATGATTTTCCATTATAAGATATTCCGTTTAGACGATTTTCCAGATTTTTTATTTATGCAGATATTAGACAATTATCCCATTAGACGATTTTCCAGTTAGACGTTCGTCCGACGCCCCCAAACAGTCGAGCGAGGAAGACAATCTGGAAACAATTCCACTGCGGCTTACTGAACCCCACGGTGAAGAACTAAATAATTAGTATTAAAACACGTTTAAACATATAAAATACGGATGTAAGCCTTAAAAACTTAACACTCTAAATTAACAGATATTAGAAAAAGACATGTAAGCCATCAGCGTCGCACTAACACGTGTAAAAAAATCTCCAGCTTCCCAAAAAAAAAACAAGCTGAAGCTTCTTTTACACGTATTAGTGCGACGATTAATGGCTTACATTGTAGACTCATTGTAAGACTTCCGCCTTTGGTTTCAAAGGTCGTGGGTTCAGTTCCCCGCTCAGGCAGTCTGCATTTGAGTCCAAAAGGCAACGGAAATATGTTTGCATCCGTATTTATTTAACCCAACTCGAGCCGATTTGACTTTCCATCCTGTCCTGACTATTTTTTGCTACTGAACAGAACCGTTTCAGTATACTCTCTGAAAAACGCTTTGTTCCTACAGAACATATCGATGTGTACCACCACAGCCAACACTATGTAACTATTGATCATATAAACAAAAACGTCAAGTGTGCCAAAAAAAAAAAGGGGTTATATAATTGAAGTTTCACTTTACTTGTTAAAATGTACACGGATAAAAATTGACGATTTTTAATTGAAATAAGCAAATGTACAATTGAGAAAATTGCATCTGTTTTAGTGCTGTACGTTTTACATATATGATTCGTAAAGCACAACAGCACTAAATCCGATGCAATTTTATATTATTTCAATTGAAAATCATCAATTTTCATCCGTGTACATTTTAACAAGTAAACTGAGACTTTAGTCATATAAACCGATTTTTTTACAGCACATTTGACGGTTTGTGCATACAGTCGATTGTTGCTGCCCACTTTGAAACAGTTCAGCTCAGCTCTGAAAGCCTCAATCTACGAAATAAATACGACCACATACATGGTGTCTGAGTATACATATTTGGGGTCAGGTAATACAACTACACAACTTTTAAATGTATCTGACTATAAATTTATCCACTAATATATGTAACAATTACAAAATGTTCACAATTCGTATAAATGGTATATAATGAAATCGTATATGAAAAATGTTGAAGAACATGAAGGATTGCCTTTATGTGTCAATATAGACAAATGTTTTGCCTGTACCAAAAGCAACTCAAATCTTCAAATCTGCACGCAAGGTCATCAGGTGATTGAACTTGCCAATGACGATCTCCACGGGGTCCATGTCCACCGTACGAACCATACAGTTACAACAGCCATTCCAAAGTGTATCCTGCAGATAATCACCATGACGTCCGTTTCCTCATGGTAACATGACGACATGGACCTATCAGTTCCACGGAGAATAACTTCGGCATCACGTGTGACGACAACGTTACCTTGCATTTGGCACATACAACATTGCCAATTTGTTTGAAAGGAATGTAATAAGTTCCTGTTTTAAGGAAAATTGAAAATAAGCCAACAGCGAAAATCATACACAAGAAATAACGTAGTTCAGTAAGCCACCTTTATGCACTTACGTTTCGTCGGAGTGGCATGACCCAGATTCGAACCGGCTACCCAATTCGCCCCCAGATCACTTGCGTAGCGCCTTATTCGCTATGGCCACATCCTCCACTGGCATAAAGATAACTCACTGAACCCGTTATTAAGGTCACAACCGTGACCAGGGCTTCATTCGACCGAAATTCACTCGGTCATAGAAATGGATAGGGAAGACAAATCATACACTCACAAGGCTCAATAAAGGAGAAATAATCCTGGCTTATTTTCAATTTTCCTTAATATTATTTCCAGCGATTTATGTCTATTTATAAGTCCCTGTTTGTTGGTGGTTTTTTTTTTTTGAGAAATCGTGTCTACTTATAACTTGTGATCTTGTTCCATCCTTAACACTTTCTCGTAACACCCTTACCTCCTGACACCAGACAAAACAGTTAATTGGTTTATAATTGCTATATAAATTTGTGGATAAATGTATAGTCTGATACATTTAAAAGTTGTGTAGTTGTATTCCCTGACCCCAAATATAAATACTTAGACACCAAGTTTGTGGTACTAAATGATACAGAAGCCGAGCAATTGATAAGATATGAAATCCAAGATGGCCGACGGAGGGCATACATATATTAATGAATAAATATATAGTCTGCTACATTTAAACGTTGTGTAGTTGTATTCCCTGACCTTGAATATGTATACTTAGACACCAAGTTTGTGGTCCGAAGTGATTTAGAAGCCGAGATATTGTTAATGTACCTGTATTTCAAAATAGCCGCTATGAAATCCAAATTATCTGATGGAGGAGTTGGGTCCTATCAAAAATTAAAAGCTAAGTACCTGGAAAAATTTGGTGCTTTTTTCTGGTGTGTCCACATTAACGCACAATTCAACGTTAAGCTGCCCTACTACCAAAGAAATTTCTGGCTTAGATCATGTTTCAGATTTTAAGTAGGTGCAGTAGTTTTTTTTTCTGAAACTGTGTCACACAAGAACAAGAATAACAACAACCACAAGTGAACAGTTTTCAAATATCCGTGTGGCTCCCTATGTTTACTCTTGCACGGAATTTGATAAAAGTTGGCATAAATATGCCTTCCATAATTGTCTACTATCTGGCCAAGTTTGGTCGAAATATATTGAATAGAGACGGAGAAATTAATAGTTTTATTTTTGCTGGAAAGAGGACTTTAATCATATATATACACGGCTATCGCCGTGCTTGATTATAGTCTTTCCAACCGAAAATAAATAGCTGTAGCAAAAGTAAGGACATTAAAAAAAAAAAACCAAATGTAATAAAACTGCTGAAACAAAAATGTGGTTACATTACACAAAATTTATTTACCAAAACAAACCACAATTTTTTGTTGGAACGTGCGTTTTTTTGGGCGCAACATTGACTTTTCCCTGTCTACCGATGAGTCAACAAATTAAATTCTTTGTTTCATAGTCCAGTGAACAATAGTGTAATGAGTGTTTTTCTCCATATTTTCAGCAGTTTGAAGAATAGTACGAATAACTCATATAACCAAGATTATGTAGGTCATGAAGATTGTGTAGCCTTACGACATGAAGGACAGAATTATTCTTATAATTGTTGGCGTTTTCTCAGGGTTTTTAATATCCTTTTATCTGCACGAAGATGCCATCGATGTTCCGCTTACGTCAAAGATGATTCTTAGAGATGTTGTCGATCGCCAGAGTAAGTGTCCCTTGACTATCGAATATTTTCTTGAAATAATTCTGTAAAAGATATATAAATGAGGCAGGCCCAATTAACTGTGGATAATTTCAATCATACGGAAAAAAAAGGGCAATTCCATGACAAGTACAGAGAGGAAATGAGGTCACAAGCGCGATAGCAAGATTGATTTCCTAACTCCCAGAACGAGGCAACGGACTTGCTGTGTTCGAGCAAAATTGAAATTAACCCAGTTAATTCGGTTTATTTTAATGGAAGAGGTGGTTAAGTCAAGCTAACAAACCGACTTATTCAAGTGTTTTTTTTTTAAACATTTGGTTATTTTATTATGATTTATTAACGTATCTTGATTTTTGTTGGCAAATATATTGAAACTAAGAATTTTTACATATAAGTGACGTAACTTCCTGAACGGATATTTCCTATCAATTTCCGAAAAATTTCTACACGGCTATCTACACAATGTACATGGGTGGCCCATCAAAAAAAAAAGTAAATCTGAAAATGTCTAATAAAAGACCAAAGCGTTTTTTAAAGTAAAAATGGGGGCCATGTTTCTGGATCAAAAATTCCTATCAGTCTGAAAAAGTCAGTCAAACTTTTCGAAAAAAAAGCAACTTTAAAACGTCCTACTGACTAACTGTTGTTCGGCCCAGTGGAATCGCGAATGTAAAAGGTACAACGTTACATGAGGTTACAAGTTAGTTCATGACTACACCGAATAACACTAAAAATAAAAACAAAAATTCCAAAAAGTTTTGTAAAATACGACCCACTTTTCTAGCCAAAGAATGGGAATATGGATCCAGAAACATGGCCATTCTCTGTAATAAAAAAAAGTACAATGATTTTTTTTTTTTTAAGTAGAACACAGTAGAGTTGACATTACTCACATGTCGGTTGCTTACTATCTTACGTGGGGCTTTGCTAATGATGGCCCTTGATCGAAGAAAAGTTACTCTAGGAACGCGACACGTCGCAGTTATTGCCTGGTCTGTATGCCACAATCTAACGGCCGACGGAAAACGTATACTGTTTTGCAACGTACGTACCGTACGTAGACATATCACTCAGCCAATGAGTAGCTTCAGCTTTTTTTATTTATTGAAGGAAAAGAAAATTAGTTCTACAAAGTTAACAAAAACTAATTTAACATAAACAAACTTGATATAACCATGGCATCGTCGTTTGAAAAAAAGAATTCAACAAATTTTAAGTATAGTCGTTATGCCCCCCCCCCCCCCCCCGTAGGCCCGAGGCAGCTGCATCATTTACCTTATTGTTAGTCCGGCCCCGTTTAAATAGGTTAAGTTTATAGGCGTAAAACACGCTGTTGGATTTGGAAGTGTCCATAGCCTTACTTTCGTTTCATTGGGGGAAAAAACGTTAGCGGTTAAAACGTAGTGGGACTGATGGCTAGAGTGTGGCACATTTACGTGTCGATTTTGTTGTTGTTTTTTTTAGTGTTGAGCGTGTAGGTACGAAAAAGATCACCGATGCGCCTATTTACTTTAGCTTTGCGTTGGAGCATACGGGTTGCATTTTCGTACCATAGTTAGAAAAATTCCGTCGTGCAATTACGCGGTGGAGCAGTGGTTGGAAATGTACGGGCAATCAGCGCACGTGAGTTTTACGTTGATATCCGGTTAATCTGAAAACCCTCGTACGTCACCGTGGATTAATTTTGATAACCTACACTTTTTGATAATTAAAAACCCTATAAAAAGTGTTAAATTATTAAAGAGTGTAGGTTTTCAAAATTAATCCACAGTAACGTATGTGGGTTTTGAGATTAACCGGTTATGAATGTAAAATCACGTGTGTTGATCTTGCCTATCACATGTTTAACACGTAGACAATACGTGAGTATTACACAAACCTTGGAGTAAATCAATTCAAATCAACAGTTGGATAATCGTTTGTCGTTAAATATTACTAACAGTAGGTGCAACAACAGACAAGTCGAACTCGTCCAAGTCTGTAAACAGTCAGCACGGGTCCGTTTTCTTTTCACTGGTGACGTGAACGAAGCACAAGCGCCAGTTTTATGACCCCGTGGTCTTTCTCTTTCGCAGCGTGCTGCTTTTGTCGATACATTTGTGGCTGATCAGTGCGGCCCAATAAATCTCACACAGCTGCAAATTCCCTTTGACTCTTGAAATAGGAAACCACTTTCCAAATACTACCACTTGTTTGACTATGATGCATTTTTGTCCTTTCTTGCTGAAAGGAAATTCCACGGAAAGCGACGCCATTGCTGACCTGATCGCATTGCCATGACGGTTGTCATCGAGGAGTCATGACGTCACGAATATAACGACAAGGTGCACTTTTATCCTTGAAAGATTTCTAGTCGTAAAATGACCATAAAAAGAGACACTTCTTTGCTGGCGATCAATTTAGTAAAGTCCTCCAATTTCGAATTTGATTTTTCACACTTTCTTAGTTTATATGATAAACCTCCTACTCAACGCATGAAGAAATGGAAATACCTATCATTGTTGTAAAACTTACAATGATCTTTTTTTTTTACCAATAAGGTAGAGAGACAAACAATTGGACAACGGACTAGAACTCGAAGGAATACATTTTCCTCTCTTCTTCTTACTTTACTCGCTTAACAATACCAGAGTCAATTCAACCACGAAGGTTTTTCAATATAAGTTGACTAGTTTTTGTAAATAGGAAAAAATACTTTGCAACCTAAAACGTTCCCCCCACCCCTTTTTTTTTAAATTTGAAGCACCATTCGCTTAAAATCCAACTGACCATAAACGGTTAAATGAGCAACGTGGTGAAGCAACGACCAGTGTGGACAAGCATTCCCGAGTCCCGACGAACGATGCACATAATTTTTTCAATTTTTTTTTTAAATGTAAACATTACTTCAATTTAACAATAAACTATAGCAATAAATCTTCGGAGATTAAATCCATAAGGGAGTTAAAGAAAAATGGCAAAATTACCTACATCTTAAAAGCACTGTGTACTGCTGTTATAACTAACAAGTACCTTCTAACTTATGAATACTAAAGGAAATCTATTGCATACTGTGTACAGGCATTACAGACTTATCTGGCCCTAGGATTCTTTGCTGGATTGTCACACATCCAGGAAATCACCAGAAGAAAGCAATCCATATTTTGCGTACCTGGGGTCGACGCTGTGACCGACTGCTTTTCATGAGTTCCTGGAACGATTCATCGTTACCTGGAGTGATACCCCTGGATGTTAAGGAAGGAAGAGACCACCTGTGGAAAAAAACTAAAGCCGCCCTTCGGTATTTAAAGGAACATTATCTCAATAACTATGACTGGTTTTTCAAGGCAGATGACGATACATACGCCATCTTGGAAAACATGCGTAACATGCTGCAACCGTTTGATCCGAATTTACCACTCTACATGGGCTGTAGATTCAAACCTTTCCATGAACAGGTAAGTAATGGAGTTACTTTCAGAGTAACTTGCACTTTACTTATCGTCTTAAAGGGACACCCGGCCTGCCTTATAACATTCCGCGTGCCAAATTACAGCTGCGCACAGATCGTCATCCGAACAATTACAGCGCCATGGTCGGCTGGGGTGGTAGCTGCGTTCCTCGCATAGCTGCTGTCTCGGTTGGCTTTGGGAATAGTACACGAGACAGAATCAAGTCAACGATTGTGTCGTCACAAACCGGAATGATTCTCGTATTTTAAAATCACAATTTATAATTTTCTAGGCTAGTGTCTTATAATTTAGCTTCGGCGATCTATTGGAATGAATAATTTTAATTTTTACCGCATTTGTCTATTGGATTTTAGATCTCATGGTAATTACTAGAAAATTAGTAGATGTACACACAGAGATGAAACGTCATAATTATTGTACACGCGCAATACATCATATAGTTACGGATCGTTCTCAAATATAGTTAACAGTCTTCAACAGAAAATCTCCTCGACGCCACATTTTAAAACGGTTTTTTAGCAAGGGAAAGACTAACGGTAAGTAAATAGACCTTTGGGGCTGTATTTGATGTGGTGGATCGAAAAAAATGGCGCTGGGAGGTATATCCCTTTAATACGGGCATCTATTTGAGCTAGACTGTTCCCACTATATGGGTCAAATACTTGGGTGACATGTCAACAATGCGTCAACACGTTCTTTATCGCTTAGACATTTTGTTTCTATTTCAACGTAACTATAACTTCATCCAGTTTTCGTTTGAAGCATCTAGCGCTAACTATACCACGCGCAATGGCTGTTTGCTGTGACGTGCACATCACGTGATTGGGCTAGTCCCATCAGATGGCCAAACAGCCGTTGTTCTCGTTCGTCATTGGCTAACTCATGGTGACGTCACAGCAAACAGCCATTGCGCATGATATAGTTCTCTCTAGCGTTGCTCGGAGCAACAAAGGAATGTAAAGAGAACTTTTAACACAACGAACTAGCCACGTGCCTCCTTAATTATTGAGTAAAAGTTAGTATTTACTCGTACACCTGGAAGCAAGGTGTAAAGGTTACGAATTAGCCTTTTTTTTAAATAAAAAACCGCAAGAATTTACGAAAAAGAGGGAATTAATCAACTTAGGAAACAAATTAAAATGTAGCCTACGTAATTGAAAATGCATGGAAGGGTTTAAAAGGCTTGTTGTAGTTTTCCAGGTAACTGATTTTTTTTTTTTTTGGAATATTTACGCACACAAGAAAGCATGAACGAAAGCTTCAATATGTAAATATTTAAGCTTTCGTTCGTAGCCATGTATATACATATGTATATTACAAACAAAATCGTCAAGTGTGCCGTAAAATAGGGGGTTATATGATTGAATTTTCACTTGTTACAACGAACACGGATAACAATTTATGATTTTTAATTGAAATAATCAAATGTACAATTGAGAAAATTCCATGTGTTTAGGTGCTGTTGTGCTTTACCAATCATATATTTAAAACGCAAAGCACAGCAGCACCTAAACAGATGGAATTTTCTCAATTGTACATTTGATTATTTCAATTAAAAATCATAAAAATTTATCCGTGTTCATTTTAACAAGTGAAAATTCAATCATATAACCCCCTTTTTACGGCACACTTGACGTTTTTGTTTGTAATCCGTGTACCTTTTTTACAGCTATGGCGTCGCGCTACAAAGCTTTATCCATGCAGTCGATTGTTGCTGGCCACTTTCAAACAATTCAACTCAGTTTTGAAAGTCTGCATCTGCGAAATAAATACGCCATTCTATCGTTTCTAGCTGTCAATTTCGAGACCGAAACGTAGCTTAGTTTGGTTTAAATCTATATCGTTTAGCTGAAACACGGATTCTTTCGACTCACGTCTACTCACATCTTACACTTACACTACACTTTACAGTGTGCTACACTGCACTACACTGCATTACACCCCTATTCACATCTTACACCTCACACTGCACTGCACTGCATTTTCCACAAAATTTATTTGAGGCCGTGGCCCACAGCCGTACGCCCCA